>VMDO01000100.1:303706-452061 GCA_007922755.1 Pedetes capensis | reverse complement strand
TGGAGCCGAGGAGGGGCTTGAGAATGGAGGGAGGGCGGGGCTGAGGGGCCTGGGGGTGGGGAAAGGGCGGGGGCAGTGAGGGGCGGGGCCGAGGAGGACCTGGGGCGGAGCCAGGGAGCAGGTCTAGGATTGGGGGGCGGAGCCGGGGCCCAGCAGTGACTCAGTGGTGCTCCCACCAACTCCCGGCCACATGGGCTCTTCTCCAAGAAGCTGTCAGAGCCTCTGCACACCCCACGGGCCACCGGGACTTCAGAGCTAGCAGACACATCTGAGCGCACCTCCCCTCACAGCTCCCAGCTACACCCTTTATTCTGGGCGACACAGGAGAGGAAACAAGCAGAGTCAGCCCGGCAAGCCTGGGGTAGAATGGAGAGGTCGCAGGGGAAGGGGGCAGGCAGGAGGTAGGGGTTCTCCACCATCACCTCAGAGACCTCCCCAGGCCCCCATAGAGAGCAGCTACACAGGTGTGCCCAGTTCAGTCCAGCCCCTTCTCTTAGCTCATCCTGGGCACAGTCCTGCAACTGCCAGCTCCACCTTCAGATGGGGCGACTGAAGCTGGGAGCAGGGATGCACCCGCCAAAGGCCACAGGGCCAGTGAGAGGTGGAGCCAGGCTCCAGGCCAGGCCTCTCTCCTCCCAGAGCCCTGCTCAGGCCAGTGCAGTAGCACCTTGTCATCTTCCACCCCATAAAGCGTGAGGTGGAGAAACCGCTTTTCTGCAGGCTGGCAGGCTGCCTCAACCCTGTGGACCTCAATTTCTCCACTGGGAAACCAGAAGCTCAGACTCCCCAAAGGTAGTTAAAATGGTACAGAGGGAGACCTGGGTTCAAATACAGGCTCTGACACTTCCTAGCTGGGGTGGGGGACCTTGAAGGAGCTCCCAAATCTCTCTGGGCCTTGGTATCTCCAACCGCAACATGGGGACAAGGAGGGGCTCTACCACAGGGGTTGTTGTGACGACAGAAAGAGACACCCACAAAGAGCACCTGGCTCATGCGGAAGATTCTGTGATCGCTCAGGAGAAACAGTAGTAGGAACCTGGCAGCAGGGTGCAAGCAACTCGGGAGGCTGAGGCAGGAGGGTTGAGAGATTGAGGCCAGAGGCAGCCTATGCAACTTAGCAAGACCCTGTCTCAAAATTTAAATTTTTTTTTTTTTAATTTAAAAGGGACCAGGGTGCAGCTCATTGGTGCAGTGCTTACCTAGCTTGGGTGAAGCCCTAGGTTCAGCCCCAGGACTACAAAAAAGAAAAAGGAAAAGGAAAAAAGAAAGAATGAAAAAAAGAAAAAGCCGATGGTGGGGATGGTGGCCAGCAGCATCATCGTAACTATGATTACTGTTGTCATTGCTGTCATAATTGACAACCACAGCCACCAGCTGCATGGCGAGACCCCGACAGGACCATGGGCCTTGGACTGTCTGGTTAGCTTATCTCATCAACAAACAAGACGAAGTGACTGCAGAGGCGCCCATCAGCTATGGTTACTAATGATGTGCAGGAGAAACTCTATCTCCTCCTCCGCTTCCCAGCTGATGCAGAGCCAGCCCCGGGGTTGACAGCCAGGCAGCTTCTCCCCACCTGCCGCCAGCAGGCAGCCATGGCCATCCCACCCACAATGACAGCTTTGCAGTGACCTGCTGCAGCCCACACGTGGCCCCACACCTAAGGGGCTGACTTTGGAAAGAACTGGAAATGTGAATAGAGATGAAAGGCTGAAAACCATCACTGTGGCTGAACTGCATATGGCGGATACCTGGGAACAACCTAGGTGTCCAACCGTGAGGGATTGGGTGATGAACCGAGGCTGACATGTGAGACTATTAAGCCACCTTTAGCTGTCACGTTTACCAAGTGTCATTAAATGATGAGGACAATGTTCCAGCCGTGAGGAGGTGCATACAAATGTAGACATCCAGGACTTTTATTTTCTTTTGTTTTTGTTTTTGCAGCACTGGGGGTTGACTCAGGGCCTCGTGCTTGCATGCTTTGCAAGTGTTGCACCACCGAGCTGCACCCTCAGCCCCCCTCCTTTTTTTTTTTTAACTTTTTGAGACAGGGTCTCACTAAATTACACAGACTGAATGCCTCTGGTCTGGAATTTGCGATCCTCCTGCCTCCGCCTCCTGAGTCGTTGGGATTACAGGAGTGCACCACCCTGCCCGGCTGACATCCAGGACTTGTTTGTTCACCCTGCGGGCAGTGAGGAGTCCCTGCTATGAGTACAACATGAAGTGGCAAAATACCCAATAGGCTCTCCACCCGGATCCTGCCTGCACTCAGAAAAAGACCTGTGTGGAAAAACTGGGGACAGCTGAACAGAGCAGCTTCCCCACCTCAGCTGGCTCCCCTGACATTCTGGCCGGGGTCATTCTGGGTGGTGTTGTAGGGAGGGGAGAAGAGTCTGCCCTGTGCCCTGTAGGTGTCAAGCAGCACTCATGGCCTCTGGACACAGTAGCAGCAAGCTACTGTGAAAACCAAGCCAAAAGGCTCTCCAGGTATTGTCCAGTGTCCCCTGGAGGGCTACACTGCCCCTGTTGGGAACCCCTGGGATTCAGCCTGCAGTTTGGATAGCAGCAATGCACGTGTGCCAATTTCCTACTTCTGATGTTCATCACAAGCTGCTCACATCGGGAAGCCAGGTGAAGGGCATGCCAGCCCTCTCTCTATTGTCTCTGTAACTTTTCTACACACCCAAAGGTATTCCAGCACAACTCATCGGGGAACAGAATGTGGGGCACCTCAAACAATTGAAAATGGATCCAGCGATCCCTCTTCTGGGAATATAGGCAAAGGAAATGAAATCAGTATCCCACAGAGATATCCATGCTCCCATGTTCATCAGAGCACTAGTCACAATAGCCAACGTATGGAAACAATCTAAGTGTCCAGCGATGGCTGAACAGATAAGAAAATTTACACATGTACAAACATGCATGGCGAAATACTATACAGCCCTCAAAAAGAAGAAACTTTTGTCACTTGGGACAACATGGTTGACCATGGAAGACATGATGCTGGGTGAGAAAAGCCAGACACAGAAAAACAAATATTTTATGATCTCACTTTCAGGTAAAATCTTAAAACGTCAAATATATAGAAATAGAGAGTAGAAGGTAGTGAGCAGAGGCAGTGAGGAGAGTAGAAATGGAGAGACATCAGTCAAAGGACAAGAGGCTGCAGTTACATAGGAGGACTGTAGATCTGGAGATCTAATACTCAGCATGGTGATGGGAATGGAGTTAATAGTTATTGTACCACATGATGGAAATGTGCTGAAAAGGGATTTTTCGAACTCTTACTGTGCACACACATGCACATACATGGTAACTGTAAGGAGACAGACTTGTTAGTTAGTTTGTTTGACAGTAATAGTCACTTCACTACGTATATGTAAGTCTGCAGCCATACCACTCTAGCATCCAGTCCCAACCAGTTCTCGGAAGTTAAGCAGGGTGGGGCCTGGTTAGTCCTTGGATGGGAGACCGCCTGGGAACACCAGGTGCTGCAGGCTTGGGAGAAGAACCTGGCAACCAACTCCCCAAAGCAATCAGCCATTGAAGACCATATGAGGGCCACTAGGAGTTGGACTCGACTCGACGGCACCTAACAACATGTACAGCAGGTTGTGGCTTTAAGTATACGCGGTTGTGTTACAATGTATTTTAAAAATCAGGGAGCCGGGACATGGGATGTTGCAGGGAATGGCATGGTTTCAGAAAGAGTGGTCAGGAAAGACCTGGGTGAGGTCCAGAGCATGGGGAGGAGGGACCACACCTCGGGCATGACGGGAACGCCAGGTCCCCAGCCATATGAGCTGCAGGGGACAGGAGAGCTGGCCGCCCCACCCCCAGCCCCGGCTCTGCATTATAAGCCTGTGGTTAGTGGGTCACTAGGGACCAGACGGTGGCTTCCTGGGCAAAAGGAAGTACAGTTTCTCTGAGAAGCTTCTGGGTTTCAGAAACAAGCCAGAGGTTTCACAGGCGCCATCCTGTGACGTGAGGGCGTGGGTGGGCGCCCACTTCGCAGGAGGGAGCCTAGGGTCAGGAACTCCAAGCCGCCCGCAGCCTGTGAATCTGGCACATTCCCACGTTCTCTGGGGGGCTCATGGGCCATGGCTGGAAGCAGAACGCTGCACGCAGGAAGGCTGATCCTAGGCCCCGGCTGGGCCATCGCCAGTGACAGCGGGAAACAGAGGCCCAGGGAGGAAAAGACCACGTGGAGGGTGGGGGCAGAGCAGGTGAGGAGCCACAATAAATGATAACCCTGCCCCCTCCTCACATCAGCCAGGCCCAGCTTATGTCTGTTCTTGGTGCTGGCCACAGGTGCGCTGCGTACTAGAACTTTCTCACACCCACCCCTGGCCCTTTGCACATGCTGTTCCCTCTGCCCAGGATGGCCTTCCCCTGACCCTGTCCCTTGTATCCCCTCTGGCACTCAGATGCCTCAGGGGGCTCTCCCGGCCCCCACACCCTGATGGGACCATGTCCCCCACAGCTCTGTGCTGCACCTACAACCCACCACACACGGGGCTGGGTTCTGATTCCTCATTCCTCATGCAAAGGTCCCTGCAGACCGTACACCCCCAGGGTCAGGGGCCCGTGACGGTCCCGCTCACCCCTGCATTCTGAGTATACAGCAGCGGAGCTCCCGGCTGCTGCTGCTGAGCGTGCTGAACATGGGATCCTCACTGTCCACTGACGCTCCTGGCACAGACCGTGCCTTAGTCACGTCTGCATCACATTCGCGTCTTCAGCACTGAGCCGCGAGTCTAAAACACAGCCAGGAACATCAAGGGCCTCAGGACCCCTGGACCACAGGCTTCAAGAGCACCAGGCACCAAGGCACTGGCGTTCTTCTCTGTGCTCCTGGAGACCTTCTGAGGTCTCTACCACATCCACGTATCAGTTTTGTAACTAAAAAAAAAAAAAAAAAAACAGATCGATACACGGTACTTTGCATTTATCACATGAGGTCCGGCTGTCAATCATCGAATGACACAAGCCAGGACATCCTCCTGTTCTTCAGCTGCTCCTACAGGGCTCTGGAAGGAGAGGCGTTGGAGGAGAGGCTGCTAGAGGACAATGTTTCCTAAAGTTGTATTTTTAGGAGCTCCAGAAAATTCCCTGGGTGAGAAGGCATCTGAAGTATTTGCAAACATTCAGAAACAGGGAAAATAATATTTTCCAAGGCTTTCCTTTCTGGGCATTCTCAAACCAGTTGCAAATAAAATGCTCTGGAAGATCCAAGGCCAACCTGTGACAACTCCCCAACAAGTCCTTCTGTTCACAGAGCTCTGATGAGTGTCATGTAACCCACTATCAACTAAGCTCGCCCCTTGGTTTCACTGATGAGGGAGCAGAACCCCAGAGAGGGCAAGTAACTCTCCTAGGGACACACAGCAGATCAGTCTCAGATTTGAAACAAGATTTGAAAAACTCTTCATATCCCGCAAAGCACTTCTGCACAGGCCTCCCAATTTTGGCACTTCACCAGAATAAAAGTTTTGAGGGTTTCTTTTTTCTGTCACATGGAGGAGAGAGAGCACAACAAGGGCTGGGGTGGTCCAATGTTTTACTCTTGCTGAGCAAGTTCAGGAAAAGAAAAACAGAAGCTATTATTTTCATCTCATAAAAGACGGGACGTGGTCCCACCCTCACAAGGCCAGAGGGGTATGATTTCAGCCTAAAGAATCGTCCTTTAAACCAAAGAAAATGTTCCTTTTGGAAAAACTAAGCCGGCCCTTGTTTTTCTTGTTTGCTGTGAGGATTTGAGAAGGGTCCACATCTGCCAGCTCCCTGGGATCCACATGACACCGTAGGACTCCGTGGCTTTTCCTAAGAACTTGATCTACCGCCTGAGCAAACCCTTCACCTCTTCCCCCTGCTCCCTCCTCCTGGCAACAACTATTCCTGGTAGGAAATTGGAGGCACCGCTAACCCCACGGAGCACAAAGCAAAGTGGCCAAGAAACCGCAAAGAGGAAGATCGCGCGGGGCAAAGCCTGCACTCACCCAGAGGTACCGCAAGAGCTTCAGCAAGCCGGGGCAGTAATAATACTCCATCTCGGGCGCCGGCTTCTGCCGCCAGCCCCGTGTGCCCTTCCAGTTTGCCTTTAGAGGGGGCGGCTCTTCCCACTCTGCTGTCACGCCGCCCACCCCGGAGTCAAGTTCAAGGCAGCATGAATCATTCAGAAGGCGGCGTGCAGCCAGGCCGCCCGCAGATGGCCGTGTGGCTGGACAGGGCCACCTCTGGGCCTGAGAAGCTGCTGCTTAGTCTCGTGAGACTCATCCAGCCCCCAACAGCATCTCTGTGGGCTGGGCGGGCTGGCCAGGCCCAGGGCAGCTCTACTGGGGCCCAGCAAAACCCAGCGCCTGGACTTGGCCTCCTGGGCTCTGGCCACGGATGGGCTTCCAGCTGTGTAGCAGGAACATGTGTGCAAACGCATGTGTGTCAGAGGGTTTCTCTCTGTGTGTGTGGGGGGGTGCAGCTGCTCATGTGCGTGCAGAGCGTGTGGTGGGAGTGTGGGCGTGAGCAGGAGTCTGCGTGGCTCATCCTCCCCCAGATCCCCCAAACCACATGCAAAAGGGGCCCAGAGCCCTCATACAGAGGAAATAACTTGCTTCCAAAGGCTGCAGGCTCGTTTGGCACTCCTAACGCCTGTCCACTCCTTCCCACCGTGGGGGAGCCACTGGGCAGCCCCAGAATGGGAACTATTTACCTCTATGCCACAGAGGGGGAAATGGAGGCCCAGAGAGGGCTGGGACTTGCCCAAGGTCACACAGCAAACTGGTACCTGAGCTGTGGCTGGAACCCAGGCCTCCCAGACCCAAGTCCAAGTCTCTGTCCACCCTGTGGGTGGCTTGGCCAATGCAGGGTAGGGTGCTGGGGAAGGAAGGGGCCAGCCTCAGTAGAGGAAGGGGAGGCATGGCTCTCTAGAGGTTAAAAATGCAAATTCCAGCCCAGTTCGGCCAGCCCCAGGCCTCCCTCAGGCACTTCCTTGGGAAAAGCAGGCTTCTGCGAATCCCTGCGTCAGCATCCCCTTCTGCAGAATGGGATGCGCCATGCCCATGCTTCCAGGCTGTGAGGATCACACGAGGTAGACAGAGACCAAAATATCTGGACTGGTTCTCAATGTTCAGATGAGGACACTGAGGCGCAGACAGACAGAAAGGGTGGTCGGGGTGAGCGGCATTCCAACCCAGGCCCCACAGGCCCAGAGCTGGAGCTGTTCCAACTCACAGGGCACCCAGGGCCCAGCTGGGCCGCAACTGTCAGCCCCCAGGCAAGGCAGGGTGGGCAGCTAACAGGAAACCAGCAGGCCGCAGGCCCAGGGGGTGGGGGCGGGATCAGCCCTGAGGGAACCAAACCACAGAGTCAGCTTCAGAGCTCCACAGAGGCAGGCCGGGGGCCGCTGTCCTCAGCGCACCCCTGCCTGACCCACGGCAGTCCGGGGTTAGTCCCAGTAACCTCATGACCAGACTGTGAGGGGTCCGCCGCACAGACAGAAAGTTCCTTTCTGAAAGGGCTTCAGGAGGTGAGCCTGCCTCTTCTGCCCTCCCCTCCCTTTGCCATGTGACGACAGTGGCAGACCACCCACGAGGAACAAGTCCTCCCCAGTCACCGAACCTGCCAAGACCCTGACCGTGGACTTCCAGCCTCCAGAACCGTGAGAAATGAGCCTCTGCTCTTTATCAGTTCTTCAGCCTGAGGCGTTTTGTTATGGCAGCTCAAAGGACTAAGCCGCCAGGGTAGCCCTGCATTCAGTGGCAAGGGTTCTTAGAAGAAACAGAGCAGATGCCATCCCAGAGGAGAAGGCCAGGGGAGGGATGGGACTGGGAGGCGCCCAGGGCCACCAGGAGCTGGCAGGGAGCAGGGAGGATTCTCCCCTAGAGCCTCGGGAGGGAGCACGGCCATCCTGACCCTAGATTTCAGCCTCTGCCCTCCAGGGGTGTGTGTGTGTGTGTGTGTGTGTGTGTGTGTTGGCCCTTGGAGTCCTCAGGAACAAACACACACCCTTCCTCGTGTGTGTGTGTGTGTGTGTGTGTGTGTGTGTGTGTGTGTGTGTGTTGGCCCTTGGAGTCCTCAGGAACAAACACACACCCTTCCTCGTGTGTGTATGTGTGTGTGTGTGTGTGTGTGTGTTGGCCCTTGGAGTCCTCAGGAACAAACACACACCCTTCCTCTTCACCTGGTCAGCTCCTGCTCACGTTCAGGTCTAGTTAAGACCTGGTCATCCTTTCCCCACTCCTGGTGACCAGCCCAGGTTCAAGGTGGGCCCCAGACTGAGGGTCCTGAGGGCGTCCTGGGGATGATCTCACATCCTGTTACCAATCATCCAGCCCTCCTGGCAGGCCACTGCCACCCTGTCCGGCTAGTGCGGCTCCCTCTCCACTGATGCCACTCGCCCATTCCAAAGCAGACTGTGGGCACGAAGAACCAGGTAACCCTATTGGGCACCAAGCTGTGGGCAGAGATCGCCCATCTGTAAAAGACGAGGAGCCGGGTGAGGTGGCGCACACCGGTGATCCCCACAACTCAGGAGGCTGAGGCAGGCAGATCACGAGCCCCAGGCCCGAGGCAGAGGCAGCCCGCCTCAAGATACAACATCAGCTTAAGCCTGGCCCGGTGGCGGATGCCGGTGGTCTCAGCACCTTGGGAGGGGGAGGCAGATCTCAGGCTCAAGGCCAGAGGCAGCGTGCATAACTTAGGGAGACCCTGTCTCAAGATATAAAATAAAAAGGGGGCTGGAGGTGCAGTGGTAAAGAACTTGTATGTGTGAGGTCCTGGCTTCAACCCCACAGTATCGCAATCAATCAATGAATCAATCAATAAATAAATTTAAAAGGGCCTGGGGTGCAGTTAGCTCAGTGGTAGAATGCTTGCCTACCGTGTCCGAGGCCGTGGGCTCAACTCTCAGTATGGCAAAAGGAAAAAAAGAAAAGAAAAGGAAATATAAGAAAACAGAAAAGAAAAGAAAAGCAAGAAAAGAAAAAAGAAAAGAAAAGAAAAAGACAAGGAAAGTACTACACCAGACAGAAGCAATCGCAAAGGAAAACAGAGGTTGAGAACTGGAACCCCACACCCCGCCCCCCGCATGATTTTCTCTAGGTGCTGTTTTTATGGGGGCGGGCGCCCGATTTTGCTTTATTTGATTTCTTCCGTATGTTTCTGTGTCAGAACACCAGGCTGCAAGGCTGATGTCTGGCTTCTCTAAAATGTGGCTAGCCTGACCCTGGGGCCTGCATTCCTGCGTGGGGACGGGGCAGGAGGTGTCCAGGACAGGCTCTGCCACATGCCTGCTGCTCCCTGAGGCCCAGGCGTCTGAACTATGACCCTCTTCGCTCTCCTTGGGGCAGAGACAGCACAAGGTTGCTCCCCCCCGGGACAGAGTGGGCTTGCCCCACCCGCTGGCCACCAGGGTCCCCTGGAGGCCGCCTCTCTCTGGGCTCAGCCTTCAACGCCCTTCCCCATCAGCCTCCACCTGCTGCGCTTGCCAAACTGCCAAACCCATTCCTCCGCCAGGCGAGGCCCTCGGCCTCTGCTCAGGCCAGGCCTCCGCCCAGGACACCCTTTGCTCTGGGCAAACTCAGCCAAGTCCCAGGCCCAGAACCACAGGGGCAGGAAGGGGCTGCGCTCCTCTCTGGGTGCGGGGGCATGTTGACACCATGGAAGATTATCTTTCGTGGGCTTTGAGCCCCCCACGGGCAGGGCCTGCGCACCCACCATCTCTGTGGTCCCGGGGCCCAGCCACACAGCCTGGCAGTTAGTGGGGACTCGGTAACGCTTCCCTGAAGGTAGTTCTCCCAATGCCAGGCGTGTTGAAAATGGAATCATCCTCAGGCCTGTGCATCCATCACCCACCCACGGCAGACCTACTGTGTGCTTGGCACTGCACCCACCACCAAGGGGCCTCGTAAGCCAGACACCTGCCTGCCTGTCTTCAAGTGGCTGACGGTGCCCTGAAAGGTTACACACAGCACACAGACAGAATGCGGTCCAGGGGGAAATGGAGGCCCAGGGAAGGGACAGCATGTCTCATATGGGAGAAGAGGTGCACTCAGATTCAAGAGTCAGGTCACTTAGTCCCAGCACTAGCTAGCTGTGTGATCTGAAGCTGGTTATTTAACCTCTCTGTGCCTAAGTCCTTACACTTAAAACAAGGATAGAGAACCAGTTGAACCAGTCCCAGCGTGTCCCTCAGGGGGTCTCTGGGAGGTGTAGATGAGGAAATAAAGTGCTCAGAGCCCAGGACACCATAATGGCTCTAAACATCTTTGCCATGACTACCCATGGGCGTGTCAAGGTCCTCTAGAGGTAACAAAAGGGAGCCCAGGCTGGGGCCAGCCCATCAGGAAGGGGGAATCTGCCCCAGACTAGGGAGTCTGGAGCCAGTCCTGGGGCAGAGCCAACCCAGGGGCCCCAGGGTGTTGTTGTTGTTGTTGTTAGGTGCTGTGAGTCAGTATCTGACTCATAGCAACCCTCATAGGGTTTTCAATGGCTGAGTGCTTCGGGATTGCCTTGGGAGTGGATTGCCAGGCCCTTCTCCCATTTTTGCGGTGCTGGGAATTGAACTCGGGTCCTCAGAGACTACAGTGCAGCGCTCTACCCACTGAGCTAAATCCCAGCCCCCAGGGTGTTACAAGAAGGAAAAAACAAAAAACTAAAAAAAAAACCAGAATGGTTTTCATTGCTGCCGCCCCCAGGCTGACCCAGCAAGTGCCCTTCGAGCCCAGATGGATTGCTGTCCCCATCATATGGAGGGCAGCTGGGGTACGTGGGCTCAAGAGAGAGGACCCAACAAGGGGGGCTCAGTCCAATGCCAAAGACAAATGGACAGATGCGTCTGAAAACACCTGCTCCACAGAAGGAGCCAGCATGGAGAAGCCAGCTGTGTGGTCTCTGCTGGGCTAGGAAAGGTCCAGGGGGAGGAGTCTAAGAGGCGGAAGGCAGATGAGGAGCCACTGGGGCTGGGGTGGGAGAATGAATGCTGCTGCTGCTGCTGTTGTTGTTAGGTGCTGTAGACTCAGGTCTGACTCATAGTGATCCTGTGTACAACAGATGAAACACTCCTCAATGCTGTGCCATGCCCAGCACTGTGTCAGTGCTTCTCTGCTATTCACAGGGTTTTCAATGGCTGATTGACTTTTGGGAGTGGGCTGCCAGGTCTTTCTCCCTACCTTGCAGCACCTGGTGTTCCCAGGGGGTCTCCTATTCAAGGACTCACCAGGCTGACCCTGCTTAGCTGCTGAGATCAGGTGGGATCGGATGCCAGGGATGATAGGTACTGTGTTTCTTTCCGGGGCGACTGGTGTACACTTTGCAAATTTACTAAAAAGTAGCGTGTGTGCTGAAAAAGAGCTGATGTTATGGTACATAAATTACATCTCAATAAACTATTGAAGAAGGAGCACTGGGAGGAAGGAGGGAGAGGAGAGGGAGGGAGAGATGGAAAGAGGGAGGAGGAGGTGTTGGCCCTCAGGAGAAGGAAGTAGGGCAGCAAGGAGAGGCACGTATCCCTCTCTGGAGCACCCTCTCCTGCTCTCCTAGCCGACCTGACTGAGCCCTGCCGTGGAGCTGGGTGGTGAGCCCATTGGGAACAGGGATTTGCACTCAGCCCACACTCAAATCCCAGCTCAGGTCCCGCCAGAGAGCACAGTCATGCTGACGCGTGCTTTCCCTCTCTGCCTAGGCTTCTTCAGGCATCACGTGGGGCCTGGAGCCTCCGCAGCAGCAAACACTCCCCTCCCTCCGGGGCTGCCATGAAGAGAGCTGAGAGGCACCCAGCGGACCCTCAGGGCTCAGCCCACCAAAGCCTGGAGGACCGAGTATGGGGAGCTAAGGACAAGCGTGAGGCTGAGCAGGGTCCTGGCCCTTAGAGAGCTCATGGTCTATAGAAGAGATGCGCCTGGGAACTGGTGACGGCACCAGAGGCCGGGGTCCTAGAATGGCTGAGTTCAAAGGACCCAATGCAACCCCAGAGGGCTTCTTAGAGGCGGTGGCCTCAAGCTGAGGCTTCAAATTGATGAAATGTTCCTCTTCTCCAGAGACCCTCAGCTTAAGTCAGAGAGTCAGTATCTCTGGAAATACAGCTGCATAAGTCACAAGTGACATTTCTAGATCCATATAAGGCTCTTATCAGGGGCCATCCATACCCTCGACCTGCAACTGTGTGTGGGCACGCGTGGGCACACACACCATTTAGAAATAAAATCAAAACACAATTTCATCCCAGACAACAATTTGTCCCTAAGGGAAGCACCATCATGAAAATTAACGTGTTGGTCAGCGCCATGAGGGCTGGAGAGGAATCTCCCAATCCCAGCTAGCAGCTCTGAGGTCAGGTTCATAAAATAGAAACTTACCCAGGGCCCAACAGGGAAGGGCAGGGTGACACGTGTACCAAAATTAGTGAACCACATAGGAAGAGAAGCTATTGGTCCTGGCAAGCACGCATCTCTGAGGCTCACAGCATAGGCCCTAAGGCAGATGGGACTGACAGCTGATAATTAAGAAAGAAATGTTGGCACGCGGTCACCTCCAGCCTGCCCTCTGGTGGTCATGTCTGATCACTGCACCAGGGAATGGTGGCCTCTTCATGTGGAAGAAGGACTAGCAGAAACAGACTGTCCTCAGAAAATTACAGAACACCCAGGTGATTCCTGACACCACAGGCACATGGAGGTCTCCAAAAGAGCCTGCCAGCCCTAGGTAGGCCTGCAGCCGTACCACTGTGGTACCCGATCCCATCAGATCTCGGGAGCTAAGCAGGGTCGGGCCTGGTTAGTCCTTGGATGGGAGATCGCCTGGGAACACCAGGTGCTGGAGGCTTGGGAGAAGGACCCGGCAACCCACTCCCAAAAATCAATCTGCCATTGAAAACCCTATGAATAGTGTTTCGCCTGTTGTACATAGGGTCGCTATGAGTTGGACACCGACTCAATGGCACCTAACAACAACAAGCCCTGGGTAGAGCCCCAGCTGAGGCATGTACCCAGCCCAAATTGGCTCAGTTTCCCTAAGCCTCAGTGACAGCCAGAGTCATGATGAGGATTGGACAAAGTCACGTGTGAAACAATATCTCCAACAACGCGGTGTGCTCAGGGAGGGCATCTGGCTGTGCCTGACCCTTGCACCTCTCATCACGAGTAATTATACACTTCTTAAAAAGAAAAAAAAAATTTTTTTTCACTCCAACATATCAACGTGGAGAGGCTCTGCATTAAAGTGAAGAGCAGCAGTTTTGCTGGAAGATCTGGATGATGCAGCCGGAGGGCTGCCGCGCAGTGGGGGAATCCTCTCTTTGCTAAGTTCTGCCCTGCCTGGCCTCTGGGGGCAGCTCCGGATGCCCAGTCCTGAGGCACAGGCCTGCAAGGCTGGACTCGGAAGCCCAAAGTTGACCAGGGTACACTGAGGGAGGCCTGGCATTAGGAGCCACCACACTGGGGGGTTCTGAGGCATGGTTAAGAGGGCCTGTGTTTTCAGAACCTGCCCTCCACTACCTCCTCCAGTGCCCCTGACCCTGCTCTGCCAGGTGATGAGGGGGCACCCGGGGCTCAGGGGTCCCCATCGGGACTGCACAAACTGCCCAGCCTCCCAGCCTTGCTCAGATTGGCCCCTCCATGCGTCGCCCTCCCCGTTTCTCCTGGAAAGACCCAGCAGGAGCTGGAGCTGGAGGCTCTGTGGCTCCCACACACACCAGCCGCACCACGGAAGGACAAATGAGTCATCACCCTTCCACTGGGCCAGTGACCTACACACGCTCTGTCCCCTCCTTGGCTGCTGACTCATATGCCCCTCACTCATTCATTCAACAAATATTTATGGTGCAGCAACTCTCTACTGGTGACAGGAAGGTGACAAAGAAAGTCACAGGCCCTGCCACCTTGCAAGTTAGATTTGAAGAGAGGAGGAGACAGCAACAGGAAATCAGCAAACAAGTCAATGGTAAGCACAGATCAAAGCTAGGGCAAGGGAGAAATCAAAGCAGTGGAAGTGGGTGATAAAAATGGTGGTGGGGGCCAGTGGATGAGAACCACAAACCACCCAAATGTCCATCAACTGCCAAATGGGTGAACAAGTGAGGTGTTTATAGAAGAGAATATTACTCAGCCATAAAAAGGAACAATGTACTGACTCATACTTCACAGATTAACTGCAGAAGGCATTATTCCAAGTGAGAAAAGCCACAAAAGGCTACAAGTTGTATGATTCCTGAATCAGTTACTTTTCTCATCAGTGTGACAAAATATCCCATGTCCCTCCAATAATGCTACCATTTACCAACCCCTTTAGACATGCCGGACACTGTGCTCAGTTCTCATAGTGGCTCCAAGAGGCAGGCACTCTTCCCATTCCCACTTCCCGGATGATAAAGCAGAGGCTCAAAGAGGTGAAGGAGAAGAAATTTATTTTGGCTCCTGGTTTCAGCAGGTTGGGCTCATAAGGGCGGGGAGGGCAGGACAACGCAGCTCACATCATGGGGGAGAGGAAGCAGAGAAAAGGAATGGGGGCACTTGGTTGGCTTTCTCCTTTTTCATCTTTTATTCCCCATGGGTCCCCAGCCCATGGGAGGGGGCTGCCCACACTCAGGGCAGGTCTTTCCCCTGAGTTAATCCTCTCTGGACTCTCCCTCACAGACACACCCAGAAGTGCGTTTGTTTTACTGTTCGCTTAGGCGCTTTTCACTCCAATCAACTTGACAATAAAGGTTAACCAGCACAATTCCATTTGTGTGGGACATCCAGATGAGCAGGTCTATGCACAAGGACAGTAGATTCCTGGTTTTCCAGGGTCTGAGGGAGGGGGAGTTATGTGGAAACGTAAGCCATCTTTTCTTACAAACTATTTTTATACAGATGAGTCCGCTACTTTACACCCTCCCCATATTCCATATCCTAGGGGCTCTCTGTTCTCCCTCACGTCTCCTTATCACCCTCCACGTGCCCAGACATGCCTGAACGTTAAAGTTTCTTTGTTCTCTCTAAGTTTCTCATCCTTTAGAAAACCTAAGACTCCCCGCTCCTCTTCTCCTTCCCGCTAATAGCCAATCGGGTTTAGCAAAGACTATGAGGTCAAAACTTGAACCAATTGGGTGAGACCCAGCCACAGGGATTACGTTAGGAAATAAAAGACCAGGCTGACCTCGGCCTGTGTGCTTGCTTGTTGACTAGACTTTCAGCCTGCACCCTCTTTGCACAGAGAAAATCAGCCTTGCTGAGATAAAACTTCAGCTCTTTAATTCGACTGGGTCTTTATTATTGGCATCGAGCGTATCTCCAGCATGAGAAGCTGGTGAGTAGGAGGTCTCCTTCAGAGGCTACGGGAACGCCTAAAATCGATCCTGGTGAGGTTTTCACTACTCTAAAATCCACTGATTTTTACTTTTTAAATGGACAGACTGTATGGTACATTAATTATATTTCAATAAAGCGGTTATTTTTTAAAATGAGCCAAGTTCAAGAGAAACAATAAGTAAATAGTAGCTTAGGAGGTCCATGGCTATGACAAAACCTTCAAGATGTACAAGAGGGACTAGAGTTGGGGAGACACCACATTCGTGCATTAGATCCTCAAAGCACGGCCCCTGTGTGGGTTCAAATCCCAGCCACACCACCTCCATGCTGAGCAATAGTGGGCGAGTGGCCTCACCTCTCTGGGCCTCTGCTTTGTTGTTCAGGAAGTGGGAATGGGAAAAGCACCTGACTCTTGGAGTCACTATGAGAACTGAGTTAGCACAGTGTCTGGCACGTCCAAAGGGGTTGGTAAGTGGTAGCATTATTGGAGGGACATTGGGGCTGATTGCTAAGGGAGGCTTGATTTCTTTGGGGGGGAAGCAGACTGAATGTTGGTGACCCCCAGAATCCCTGTGTTGAAATCCTATCCCCTAAGTGATGTTAGGAGGGGCTAGGCTTTAGCTCAGTTGGTACAGTGCCACGCTGCAATCTCTGGGGACCTGAGTTCGATTCTCAGCACCACAAAAACGGGAGGAGGACGTGGCAATCCACTCCTGAGGCAATCCCGAAACAATCAGCCATTGAAAACCCTATGAGGGTAGCTGTGAGTCAGACCCAACTGACTGACGGCACCTAACAATAACACCAAGTGATCCTAGCAGGAGGTGGGGTCTTTGGAAGGTTCACAGGCTGGAAGGGTGGGGCCCCTCACAATAGTATTAGTGGTCTTATAACAGAGGATCCAGAGAGCCCTCTCACCCCTTTCTACCACATGAGGACATGAGACGTGGGTAGTCTACAGCCCAGAAGAGGACCCTCTCCAGAGCCTGGCCACGCTGCCACCTGAGCTCAGACTCCCAGTGTGCACACTCAAGACAGACATTTTCTTTTGCTCACGAGTAACCCAGTTTGTGGTACTTTGTCACAGTAGACCAGAAAAACTAAGACAAGGGATAATGTGAGTGCTATAAAACTGACTGTGACCAATTCCAAACACAACAAAAGCCTCAGACTTGTCCACTTAAGAGAGCGATGGAGGGCTGCTGCGTCCATTCATTCCACACATCCCTGCTACGTGCTGTGTGCCGCCCTGTGCCAGGCGCTGTGCTGGGTGTCTGGCCTCTCTGAGCTTCTGAGCAGGGAGGCAGACGCTGGGTGATGGGCAAGAATGGCAGGGTTGGGCCCGTCTATGGCCACCATCATGGTAAAGTGTCCTCAGGGCCAGGCTAGCCACATTTTAGAGACGCCAGAAATCTGCCTTGCAACGTGCAATTCTTCCGATGCATAAACATTACAATAAGCACTTCAAATAAAGCAAAATAGGGCAAAATAGGGCATCTACCCCACTAAAGTCAAGCAATCAAAAGATGCATTGCTCTGGGAAGAGCTGTGGCAAAAGATCTCCTTAGAGTATTGAAAAGCAAAGATGTCACATTGAAGACAAAGATGTGCCTGACTCATGTCATGGTATTTTCAGTCGCAACATATGGTTGTGAAAGCTGGACATTGAACAAGAGAGACAGAAAAAGAATTGATGCTTTTGAATTGTAATTGTTTTGGGAGTGGGATGCCGGGTCTTTCTCCCTAGTCTTTCTTGAGCCAGAAGCTCAGCTGAAACCTGCTTTGTCTGCAAAGAAAAGGCACAAATTACCACCTCCTGCAACAATAAGGCCCCTGCGTGTCTGTCAGCTTGTCCTGCTGTGGGGACTTGCATGTTGCTGTGATGATGAAAGCTATGTCATGGGTATCTCAGATACCAGCAGGGCCACCTGTAGTGGACAGGTTTCAGCTGAGCTTCTGGCTCAAGAAAGACTAGGGAGAAAGACCCGGCATCCCACTCCCAAAACAATTACCCACTGAAAAATCTATGAATAGCAAGGACACAGCACAGTGCCTCTGCGGCTTTCTGCCCACCTCCTGGGTGGAATCCATCCCAGAAGTCTGCGGGTTCACTAAGAGGGTGGAACTGAATGATCTCATGGCCTCCCTCCTTCCTGCTCTTCATCAGCTCTGCGCTGATCTTAACGGAAAGGATGCTTGGCAGCCCACGTGCGGTGTGTGACATCAGCCCTCTGGTCCTCACTTTCCCTCACCTGCCTAGGGTGGCAGAGCATGGTGGGATTCCACAGGCACCCACACCACCCTCTGAGGCCACCTCCTGCTGCTGGCAATCCTGCACAGCTCCACCAGGGGGCGTGCGTGCCGCACCATCCTCCTGCTCACCAGGGAGGCTCAGAAAGGGGAGCAGGTGTTCCAGAAGGTGGGCGCCAGCTGGAACCCTCCAGGGCCTTGGTCCCCAGGAGACCACAGAGCACTGGAAGCCCCAGCTGATGTCACTGAAACAGGAATCCAACCTCGCAGGATGCCTCCGCCTGTCTTGGGATCCTGGTCCCAAGAAATAATCCTCAGAGAGCCCCTTTACCTCCCCCTGGGCAAGGGAGGAGGCTGTTTCTTCACTGTGTGTCCTCTGGCCAGGCACCTCCCCTCTCTGAGCCTCAGGTTCAGAATCTCTATAACTGGCATCTCCAGTGTCTACAGCTGTACCACCCTGGTATCCCATCTCATCAGATCTGGGAAGCTAAGCAGGGTCAGGTCTGGTTAGTACTTGGATGGGAGACTGCCTGGGAACACCAGGTGCTATAGGTTTGGGAGACAGAACCTGGCAACCCACTCCTAAAAATAAATCCACCATTAAAAACCCTCTGAATAGCAGAGAAGCACTGATTCAGTGCCGAGCATGGCACAGTGTTTGGGAATGTTTCGTCTGTTGTGCAATGGGTCACTATTAGTCGACCCAATTCCACGGCACCTAACAACAAAGGAGAAAAGTGCCAAGAAATGGGGTTCAACGGGTGTCATAAGGGCTCAAGGCCTCAGCTTCTTCATTTACAACATGGAAAAATGAAGGATCTATGAGGATAAAAGGGGATAATGTTGTCTGCCACCCAGAAACTCAAAATCTAATTACACACACAGCAATATACAAAAAACATCTTTAAGGCACCTACTATGTGCCAGGCACTATTCATCGTGTCTTCCATTAACTCACCTATCCTCCCTATGTCTCTCACAAGTTGTTGTTGTTGTTGTTGTTGTTAGGTGCCGTCGAGTCGGTATCCGACTCATAGCAACCCTCATAGGGTTTTCAATGGCTGAGTGCTTCGGGATTGCCTTGGGAGTGGATTGCCAGGCCCTTCTCCCATTTTTGCGGTGCTGGGAATTGAACTCGGAGCCTCAGAGACTGCAGCGCAGCGCTCTACCCACTGAGCTAAATCCCAGCCCCTCTCACAAGTAGGCTTTGTTATTATCCCCCTTTTACAGGTGGGGAAACTGAGGCACTGAGTTGTTAAACTACTTAAAATCACACTGTGGGTAAAAGAAGAAGTGGGATTGCAGCCCAGGCCAGCTGGCTTAGGACACGCTCTTTGCTTTGTCCATATGACTCATCAATTGAAAAAGCACTTTTCTGGCAGCAAAAGGAAAAGTAGACAGATAAAGTAAGCTGCGTCAGAATTAAAAACCTTTGTGCATCAAAGAACATCACCAAAAGGGTGAAAAACCCACCCAGAAATGAGAGGGAATATTTACAAAGCACATTTCTGACAGATTAATGCCCAGAATAGACACACACACATGCGCACACATACACACGCACACACACAAAATCCCTACAACTCAACAACAACAAATCTCATTTTTAAAAGGGCAAAGGATTTGAGTAGACATTTCTTCAAAGATATACAAGTGGTCATTAAGCATACAAAAAAGACATTTGACATCATTAGCCATTAAGGAAACAAAAATAAAAACCCCAATGACCTGTCACTTCACACCCATTATGAAAACTATTAAAAAAAAAAAAAGCAGGAAGTCGGCAAGGATGTGAAGAAATCAGAACCCTTGGGCATTGTGGATGAGGCTGTAAAACAGGGAAGCCACTGTGGAAAACAGCTTGGTGGTTTCTGAAATACTTAAACATGGAGCTGGGGCGGGGCCGCACACCTGTCATCCCAGCAAGTTGGTAGGCACAGCCAGGAGGATCTCAGGTTGGAGGCCAGAGGCAGCCTGTGGGGCTTAGTGAGACTCTGTCTCAAAATAAAAATCAGAAAAGGGCCAGAGATGTAGTTCAGTGGTAGAGCCCTTGCCTAGCACAAGGCCCTGGGTTCAATGCCCAGGACCACAAAAATAAGTAGCTAAATAAACAAACATAAACCCACCACATAATCCAGCAGCTCCCCTACAGAGATACCCAAAAGAACTAAAAGCACAGAGTCAAACAGGTATTTGCACACCAATATTCACAGGAGCATAATTCACGGTAGCTAGAAGGTAGAAACAACCCAATGTCTACCAACAGATGAATGGATGGGCAAAATCTGGAAGACATAAAATGGACTGTTGTTCTGCCTCAAAAAGTAATGAAGAGCCGGGCACAGTGGTACAGTCCGGTCATCCCAGTGACTCAGGAGGCTGAGGCAGGAGGACTACAAGTTTGAGGCCAGAGGCACCCTGCATAACTTAGATCCTGTCTCAAGAGAAAAAGTAGGAAAGGGGCTGGGGATGTGGCTCAGTAGTAGAGCACTTGCCAGACCTGTCCAGGGCTCTGAGTTCAACCCCTAAGTAGTGTAGAAAGTAAAAATAAAAATTTTTAAAAATATATGGAACCGTGACCCACGCTACGACACAGATGGATCATCAAGAGATTATGTTAAATGAAAGCCAGACACAAAGGGGTAAATATTGCATGATTCCACGTACATGAATCTAAATTTGGCAAATTCAAAGACAAAGGAAGGGCCCAGGGTGGAGGAATAGGGAGATGATGCTTCATTAAACTATTTGTTGTTGTTAGGTGGTATCAAATCAGTGTCCAACTCATAGCAACCCTACATACAACAGGCGAAACACTATTGTCAGTGCTTCTCTGGTATTCATAGGGTTTTCAATGGCTGATTGATTTTTGGGAGTGGGTTTCTGGGTCCTTCTCCCAAGCCTATAGCACCTGGTGCTATAGTGAGCTGCGGGCTCACTAAACTATACCATTGAGTAAAGTTTCTGCTTGGGATGATGAGAAAGTTCTGGAAAGTGGATAGTGGCTGTGGCTGGAAAACACTGTGAATGTAACTCAATAGCTCTGCACAGAATGTTTACAATGGTTACAGTGGTCATTTTACATTATCCGTATTTAACTACTGCCACAACACATGTCCAAGGTCTTGCTTGGATCGCTGGGACCCCCCCACTGGTCCCCGTGCTGGCAACGCCCCACCTCTGTTTGGCTGACAGAATATCACCCTGGTCACAGTTTCCCTGGCTCCTCAGTGCCTCTTGTGGGTGTCAAATCAAACTTTAGTCTCTCCTTGAGGACCACCAGCTCTACTCCAGCTCCACTGACAATATTATCATCACCAAACAAAACAAGTCCCAGGAACTTTGCACTTGCCATCCTGCTGCCTGATGCTCTCCCTCTGATTCTTCCACATACACGGGTCCTCCTCCTTCAAGTTTCAGTCCCTTCCTCTGAGACGTACCCCCGGCCACCTAATACGAAAGTCCCCAAGTGCCCTGCTCCCAATCGCTCTTCCCCAACCCCCACCTCGTTCTGTTTCTTTCCAGGGCTTGGTAACATCATTTTCTTTTGAGTCTGGCTGTTTATCTCCAGCTCTGGGGCTGCAGTGCTTCTGCCTTACCCACTGCCACTTCTAAAGGGTCAAGAGCAGCACAGGATCCAGCAGATCCCCAACCAGTGTGTGCTGGGTGTACGAGTGGGTGAACAAATGAGTGAGTAATATTTACCAGCCTGGGCTACATAACTGTTTGTAGTCACTTCATGTGAGCGGTTTGCAGACAGAAACTACCATATTCGTCTTCATATCCTCAGAGCTTTGCAGGAATTCATGACTGAGTGAGGGATACATGAGCAGGGGGTGGGTGGACAGATGGACAGGTAGATGGATGAGTGGATGGATGGATGGATGGATGGATGGATGAGTGGATGGACAGATGGACAGATGAGTGGATGGACGGATGGACGGATGGACAGATGGGTGGATGGACGGATGGATGGATGGACAGATGGATGGATGGATGGATGGATGGGCGGGTGGATGGATGAATGGATGGTTGGATGGGTGAATGGATGGATGAGTGGATGGATGAATGAATGGATAGATGGCTGGACAGATGGGCGCATGGGTGGATGGATGGGTGGACAGACAGGCAGATGGATGGATGGATGGATAGATGGATGGACGTGGACGGACGGGTGGATGGATGGGTGGATGGATGGATGGATGAGGGGGGGATGGATGGATGCATGGATGGATGGATGGATGGGTTGGTGGGTACATAGATAGGCAGGTGGAGAGGCAACTTGGTATTTGGCTGAACATAAAATATGCCCAATACAAAATTCTTCAGTCCAACTAGTCTCTTGCATTCCAGACCTCAGAGGCAAAAGCTCTCTCATCTGGCTGTTTTAATCCAGAAAATGAATTTTAATCAGGTGCCATATAAGTTGTTTTATTCTCCTGCCCTTTCCACCCAGGCATGAAATGATGAGAAGCAATTAAAGACAGAAGTAGCCCTGTGTCAGAGGACCCCAGGTCTCCTAAGAGCCAGGGAAAGGCCCCGCCTCTCACCTCACACTGACCTGCACCCTCCTTCCCTCCACCCAGTCCACCACCCTGTCTCGCCCAGGCCACGCAGGCCACTCCCGCCTCCCACACTGTGTGTCTCTTCCACTCCACCTTCTTCCTTCTCCCACCCCTGCTCCCAGAAGGCTGGGGGTCCTGAAGGAGAAATATGGAGGAGAAATACAGTAAAACCATAGGGTCCAACTGCTGCGAAATCCTCATACCCTTGCCCTGGAAGATTCAAAGTGCAAAGGTGACATCTGAAGACAAGATGCCACCCTCAAAACCCATGGCCACGGTCTCCTGAGAGATGCGCCTAAGTCTAATGGCTCCAGGTTGACATGAAAACGTCCCCTGCAGGTGGTCAGAAATGATGCCTGAAATTAAAGTCCAGGTGGGCACGGCAGCCCACGCCTGTCATCCCAGCGACTTGGGAGGCAAAGGCAGGAGGATCATAGGTCCGAGGCCAGAGGCAGCCTATACAGCTTAGTGAGACTCTGTCTCAAGATAAAAAATAAAAAAGGAGCTGGTGGGGGCAGCTCAGTGGTAAAGCACTTGCAAAGTATGTGCAAGGCCCTGGGTTCAATCCCTCAAGTACCACACAAAAAAGAAATGAAAGTCTAGAACCGTTTCCTGGCTCTGAGCCCTGGCTCCAGCTGTTCCCTCTGCCAGGGTAAACCACTGCCCCCCACCAACACCAGGCAAAGACCTGCTCATCCTCAGGATTTCGCCTCCAGGTGCCTCCTCTGTGAACCCCCCAAATGGAGACATCCCCCCACCCCTCCCAGATGAGACTTTGGCCCTGGAACAAATCACATGTAGGAACACAGATAAGGTGCAGGACATGGTGCCTGGTACACAGCAGGTGCTCAGTAAACACAGGTAGTTAATGCCCACCACAACTGTGGATCCACCTGATTTCCTATCTTCTTCATAACGGCACCCGCTGCCCAGCTCCACACCCGGTAACACAGACAAGCGCTCATCAAAGGGAAGATGCGGCCCGCACACTCAGCCTCAGCAAACCTGTCCATGCCCTGTGTCCCTCGCACCTCCCCCACCCCCACACACCTTCACTCCTCCCCTGTTCCCAGGGCACCTTCAGGGCCCCTGGACTGTGGGCTGCCTTAATACTGTGGCATCCGATCCCGTCAGATCTCGGAAGCTAAGCAGGGTTGGCCCTGGTTAGTACTTGGATGGGAGACCACCTAGGAACACCAGGTGCTGCAGGCTTGGGAGAAGGACCCAGCAATCCACTCCCACAAAACAATCTGCCATTGAAAACCCTATGAACAGCAGAGAAGCACTGACAATAGTGTTTCACCTGTTGAACATAGGGTGGCCATGAGTCAGACAACTACTCAGACAGCACGTAACATCAACAACAACAGGAGGAGGACAGGAAATCAAGCAGGTGGAGGGGGAAACAGAAGGGAGGTAAGGCAGGCCGGGCTGCTCTGCCAGAAGACTTGAAGAACAAAGGCTCCTCAATAACAGAGAGAAAGAGAAGGAGCGGCGGCCAGGGAGGACCCCAGCAAGCCTACCATTAAAAGGTGAGTTTTAAATGCTTTTCTCCCCACAGCTTTGCCTTTGCGGTGCACACAGAAGTTTAAGTAAAATCAGATAAGGTGAGGCGGTGCCACCCAAGAGGGACTGGGGACCAGGGTAAGGAAGAAACTAGTGGAAGGGAACGTTTAGCAAGAAAGCAGGCAGGTCTCAGATGTGCACCGGGCTGCAGCTGGGATCTGGAGGCCTGAGGAAAGTTCTGGGGATGCTGGGCAGCCACCTCACCCTGGGCTGAGGGTTGAGTCTCTTGCAGGCCCCAGAGCCCCCAGCGTCACAAGGAGGATCCTTCACCTGGTTGTAGCCGATCCACACCAGGACCTAGCAAGCACGCAGCCTGCGGGAGGGGTTTCTTCAGCCCATTTTACAGGGGAAGAAACAGAGGAAACCCTGCTTCTCAAGGAAGTGAACTTTCTTGCTCTGGCCGTAAAGATGGAAGGGACGTACCCGGCAGGCACATGGGAGACCCTACGTCTCCGCCACACGAGCCCAGTCCCTGATCTCATGGGCAAATGGGTGGTCACAACCAAAAGGATCTCCAGAGCCACACTCAGGTCACCTTAAAGAGCCACGCATGCGGGACATCCCTGCGAGGACCCTGAGCCCCAGAGGGACTGCACGAGCAGCGGAGAGCTCAGAGGACGTCCACGTCAGGGAACTACACAGGTCATCAGAAAGTGGGGAGGCAGCCTGGGTCCTGGGCCTTGCTGCGGATCACTGCAGCTCCCAGGTGGGGTAGCATCCCAGGGACCCGCTTGCCCCCTCCTGTTCCTCCCACAACGAGCAACAGGCTGGGAGAGAGGAAGGGCTGGCCCAAATATCGCACCCAGGCCCTCCGGCTCTGGAGCCAGCTTTCTGCAGCCTCCAGTCACCAAGACCGTGCGTTCATTACCAGGTGCCTGCCTCACTGTGGGGCCCAAGCACAGTCCGACTCCATCCCACAGCTCGAAAGGTAGAAACCGTGATCCCGTTTTCCAGGTGAAGAAACTGACAGGCACTGACATTAAGGCAAGTGCCCAAAATCCCAAAGAGGCGGACAAGAGACAGAGCTGGGATTTGAACCCCAGACTTTCAGAACCCCCCACCTCCCATGCCATGTTCTCTGAACCACTTGATTGCCAGCGGCTAGGGTTGCCTCTCCACACTGTGCCAGAAACGGGAGACCAGGGAAGGCTTCCCCAGTGAACCGGTGCAGCAAGTCAGGTGACAACAGACGCCTGCAAGCCTGCATGCCCTCCACCCCACCCCGGCCCTGGCGCAGCCTCGGCCCTACACGGAACAGGGTCACAGCAGCATCTGATAGCCAGCACCGCCTGCCAGCAGCTCTCACCGCAAACGGTCCGGGGCTCCTCTTGTCCTCACAAAAGCTGTGGCTTCTCCAGGGGCCCGAGGCCACGGGGCCCACCTGCCGGAGGGGCTGCTCATTATCTTGGGGCACAGCCCCCTGCTCCACGTCCCTCGGGGGCACCTGCGGTAGAGAACACAAGGAAAGTCATTTACTGGGGGCTTTCCTGTTTACAGGAAAAGCATGTCACATCAAGAGTCCATGTGGGCAAAGAAGAAAATTAAATCACCGGAAATCCCCAGACCTTAAGGATTAGAGGGATCAGGTCTGGCTTCAGGTGGCCCAGCCTCAGCCATTTAATAGCTGTGTGACCTCAGGTGAGTGTCTTAATCTCTCTGACAATCATGTGGGGAAGGAACACTAATAACTGTAGCCAGCTTCTGGGGCAGATGGGAGAAGCAAATGAGGAACAGTGCACAGAAGCGCATGGCACAGCCACCAGGGGGCAGACGTGCCCGAGTCCAGGGAGCCTGGTGTGAGCCCCTAGTATCTACCATCCCTGGCATGTAGAGGGCTCTCCATCCATATTAGGCAGCCTTGTTACCACCAGCCATGAGTCCTGACAATTGTATTTTAAACATCTCTCCCTGCAACCAAATGTGTGCATACATGCACACCTCATGCCGGTACATGCACGCAGAGATACAAACATAATGCACAGATAGGATGGAAGCCCTACTTCATCTGGTCTGAATCCTGCCATCTCCTCCACTCAGTTTTGTATTGGGGAACCAGTTATAGGTGAGTAAACACAGGGCTCCAACATTTGTATTCTACATGCCTCATGCGCTGCACAGATAAGGACAGAAGGCACAGAGAAGGGAGGCATGTGCTTGAGAACACACAGCACCAGGAAGAGCGAGGTTGGAACCCTGATCCCTGTCCTCACAGCCTTTTTTCCTTATAAGACCCTGGGTTTGCCTTAGGCTCCCCCAGCTTCCTTCTCAGCTTCCCTGCACATCCTAGGCCAGCACAGAGCCTTCTCTTTTCTGCTACTATGTCATTCCCTCAAGATCTCTCTTCATGCTTCCCCTAGTCTCACTCCAACTCCATTCCAGTTCTGTCTCTCAGCGTTGGAACCCAGACACATTTATTCCTCTGCTCACTCAATATCACCACTCAGCCACTCATACCCACCTCAGATCCACATGCCGGGAACAGGCCTCACCATTCCTCCTCTCAAAATCACCCTTTGCCCACCTTGCCCATCCCCCAGCTGGACAGGCAAAGACCCTTAAGTCCCCTCTGTCATCAACAAAACTGAAACTCTACCTTCAAATCACCTGCAAATTTCACATCTCATACTAAAATCAACTCAAAATAGATCAAAGATTTACATATAGCAGCTAAAACTAAGAGAAATCTCTTAGAAAAAAATATACACATAAATCTTTATGATTTTCCATTAGGCAATAGTTTACTAGGTATGACATCAAAAACATAAAAAAAAAAGAAAGAGAGAAAGAGACTTCATCAAAATTAAAAAACATCGTGCTTTAAAAGACAGCACGAAGAGAGGGGAAAGATAACCCACTGAATGGGAAAGAACTTCTACAAATCATGTCTCGTATCTAGAAGATATAAAGAGTAATAAAAACTCAATAACAAACGACTCAGTTTTAAAATGAACACAGGATTTTAATAGGCGTTATTATTCCAAAAAATGTTTTACAAATGGCCAATTGTTGTTGTTAGGTGCCATCCAGTCAGAGTCTGACTCATTCTGACCCTACATACAGCAGGTGAAGCACTATTCTCAGTGCTTCTCTGCGATTCATAGGGTTTTCAACGGTGGATTGAGTTTTGGTAGTGGGTTGCCTGGTCTTTCTCCCAAGCCTACAACACCTAATGTTCCCAGGCGGTCTCCTATCCAACCACTAACCAGGCCCGACCCTGCTTAGCTTCTGAGACCTGATGGGATCAGATGCCACAGTGGTAGGGCTGTCGGCTTTACAAATGGCCAATAAGCATAGTAAAAGATGTTCAACACCATTAACCACGAGGGAAACGCAAATCAAAACCACAATGAAATACCACTTCACACCCAACTCACTATAGGGTGGCTGTAATAAAAAAAAAAAAAAAAAAGTGTGGGGAAGGATGGGAGAAAGCAGAACCCTCCTACGCTGCTGGTGGGCTCGTAAATGGTGTAGCTGCTTTGGAAGATAGGGTGGCCGTTCCTCAAAAGTGAAACCCAGAGTTCCCAGATGACCCAGAAAACCCATTCCTGGGTATTCGTCCAAATAAAAGCACACACCCACACGAAAACTTATATGTGAACCTCACAGCCGAGCTACTCATAACAGATCAAAGTGAAGGCAGCCCGATGTCCATCGACAGATGAATGGGCAGATCAGATGTGGCCTATCCATCCAATACGCTATTACTCCGTTATAGAAGAAGGGATGTCCTGCTGCGTGCTATCACATGGGTGAGCCCTGAAGATGTTCCGTGAAGCAGCCGGTCACAGAGGACCCCAGCATGGGATTCCATCTGAAACACCTGCCCAGGACAGGCAAATCCACAGACGGGAAGTTGAGGGGAGGTTGCCCAGGACTGTTGGGTGAGCTGGTAAGGAAGCAGACAAGGCAGCCCGGCCACAAGGACCCCCGGCACAGTTCTGCACAATCACAACCCCATCCCTGCTCAAATCAACAATCAAAGTTCTGAACCTATGGATACACCTGCAGGTGTGCAAACATTATGCACGTACAGGTGCTCCTCAGTTTACGACAGAGTGACACTGATGAACCCATCCTAAGTTGCAAGAGCCTGCAGCTGTAGCGCTGTGGCATCCGATCCCCTGAGATCTCAGAAGCTAAGCAGGGTCGGGCCTGGTTACTCCTTGGATGGGAGACTGCCTGGGAACACCAGGTACTGTAAGCTTGGGAGAAGGACCCAGCAACCCACTCCCAAAAATCAATCAGCCATCGAAAACCCTATGAACAGAGGAGAAGCATTGACAATAGTGTTTCCCCTGTTGTACATAGGGTCGCTACGAGTCAGACACTGACTCGAGGGCACCTAACAACAAGTTGCAAGTATGCTAAGAGGGAAAAGCACTGGACGCACCTAATCTATGGAACATCCCAGCTCAGCAGCACAGCCCGAGGTAGACTACTGGCTGCTTCCCCTGCAATTGGGGCCACCTGGGTGGGCCCATGGGAGCTGCAGCTCTGTCACCCTCCAGCATCACGAGAGAGGATGGCACTGCCTGCCACTCGCCAGGGAAAAGGTCAAAATTCAACATTCCAAGTACAGTTTCTCCTGAATGAGATCCTGTTCCCACCATCATAAAGCTGAAAACCTGTAGGTCACCCACAGTCGAGACTGTCTGTATGTGGTTTATCATAGCTAAAGATCAGAAATATCATCCACAGAAGAAAGTTAAATAAGTTGGGCTACATCTATGAGTGCCTGCAGCCGTAGCCCTACGGCATCAGATCCCACCAGATCTCAGAAGCTAAGCAGGGTCAGGCCTGGTTAGTTCTTGGATGGGAGACCGCCTAGGAACACCAGTTGCTGTAGGCTTGGGAGAAGGACCTGGCAACCCACTCCCAAAAGTCAATCCACCAATGAAAACCCTATGAATAGCACAGAAGCACTGACAACAGTGTTTTGCCTGTTGTACGTAGGGTTGCTATGAGTCAGATACCAACTTGATGGCACCTAACAATAACAACAACAACAACATCTATGAGCAACCAAAAAAAACAAAGATGCTCTCTGTGGGCTGAACCCAAAGACAGCAACATGCATGATAAATAGGGAAAAAAATGGAAAGTGGAAAATGGGAGAAAAAATGCAGATTGAAAATGTGTGATATCAGCAGGGTTCCTCCACTGAAGAATCCATGAGGGCTTCAGAAACTAAAAAAAAAAAAGCAAATTCCACCCCCAAAGATGCTGCCCTGATCCGTCTGTGGGGAAGCCCAGGAGCTGAGCCCCTTTAGGATTTCTGTGTTACTCCCAACTGCAATCCAGGTTTCAGACACTGGAACAAACTGCTCTCTTTCATGGGAAGAGGAGGCAGAAATGGCAGAAATACAAATACGGATTTATACTCACTGTGGTTTCAGGAAAAAAAAAAAAAAACAAACCCTAAAAGAATCTAGACAAAAAAAGAATAGGAGTAATTACTGGGTGGGGAAGGACATAAAGACAGTGATGGAGAGGTATTCTAGGAATTTTATTCCATCCTTTAAAGTATTTCTGGGGCATTGTGAAAAGAGTCTCACTTTTTAAATTAAATAATTGAAGTGAATGGCATAGTATAATCAAGCTTAGGGTAAAATTTTAATAAATGTTTGTTAGGAGAAAAAGAAAGACAGGAGGGGCAGGATGGAGTTGGGTAACAATAATCACACCTTTTTGGGGGTTATCAGCAGATACGGGGCTGTGACCCCAGAAACTCTCACCATAGAAACAAGATGGACATGCAGATACTTCCTGCTCTTCCCTTTCTGACACAAAAGTTCAAACCAGCCCAAACAGCCATCCATAAGGGCCTAGGAAAAGAAGTCTGGGCTTATTAACAGCAACAAATCCTTCACAGCCGTTAAAAAGGATAACGTGATTTTGTTTGCACAATGACAATTTAGAAAAAAAAAAAGGTGCAAGATTTTCTAGGCAATGTTGTCATGTGTCTAGATAAACTATATTACCTGTATCTACACCTGTGTCTGAGCTGGGGTTTAGCTCAGTTTACAGAGTGCTTGCTCTGTGCTCTCTGAGGCCCAGGGTTCAATCCCCAGTACTGCAAAAATGGGAGAAGGACCTGGCAGGTCCCTCCTGAAACAGTCCCAAAACAATCAGCCATTGAAAACCCTATGGACAGCAGAGAAGTGCTGTTAGACTGGGGAAGAGTTGCCTCCTCTAAGTAGTTGTTGTTAGGTGCCATCGAGTCGGTATCCAACTCATAGCGACCCTCATAGGGTTTTCAATGGCTAACTGTTTCGGGATTGCCTTGGGAGTGCATTGCCAGGTCCTCCCATTTTTGCAGTGCTGGGGATTGAACTCAGGACCTCAGAGACTGCAGCGCAGTGCTCTACTAACTGAGCTAAATCCCAGGCCCGCTCTAAGTAGAGTTGACCTTAATAACAGGAATGGAATAGAGCCCCTGGGACCTCCATCTGAAGATGTGGCAGAACTCGAAATAAGAAGAAATACAGTGGCTGCAACAATAGGCTGAAACATAAAAATAAGATGGTGTGCATGGCACAGTGGTGGTAGTGTTTTGTTCTGTTGTATGCAGATCCATTATGAGTTGGACCTGACTTGACGACACATATCAACAACACCTGTGTCTACACCTGCATCCGGGCTCCTCAACCCCTGCACTGTGAGTATCTGGGGCTGGATGTCTTTGGGATGGGGACCATCTCTTGCATTGTAGTTTACTGAATAGCATCTTTGGCTTCTACCCACAGGGTTCCAGTTGCAACCTCTCCCCCAGGTGAGACAACAACAAATGCCCCCAGGGGGCTGGAGTATAGTTAAGCGTGAGAGTGCTTGCCTAGCATGCACAAGGCTCTAGGTTCCAGCCCAGAGCACTGCAAGGTGGTGGTGGGGTTGGGGAGAGTTTGTGACCCCAGACAAGGCCAAATGTGTCCTAGGGAGAAATGGCTCATGACTGAGAACCAATGACAGACCTGGAGGAGTCCATCCTGGCTGTCATCCCATCTTGGATTGGAGGAAATTTGCTCTCTAAACCGTATGTTTCTAGAACGATTTAAATTTTACCCAAGCTGGGCACAGTGGCTCATGCCTGTAATTCAAGCAACTCAGGGGGTGGAGGCAGGAGGATCGCAGGTTCAAAACCAGAGGAAGCTTGGGCAATTTAGCAAGACCCTGCCTCAATTAAAAAAAAAAAATTATAAAGAGGCTGGGAGTGTAGCTCGATGGCAGAGCACTTGCAAAGCATGTATCAGGCTTTAGGTTCAGTCCCACAGTACCACTAAATGAATGAATGAATGAAGGAATGAATAAATAAATAAATAAATAAATAAATCTTACCGAAGCACCCACTACCTTTGCAATGAGGATGATGCCAATAATAAATATGCTTGATAAACAACTGAGAAATACAGAAATGCCCCAAAGGACATCAAAGCCCTTACTGGTGACTGCACCTGGGGAAATAGTCACCTTTTATTTTCTACTCCCTTGAAATGTTTGAATTCTTAACAACTAACATTTTGTATTTCTATATTGCTTTCAGGAGGACATTTTGATTCACTCCTGAAACAATCAGCCATTGAAAACCCCATGAGGGTCACTGTGAGTCGGGCCCAACTCATCAGCACCTAACAATAACAACATATTGCTTTATGGGTTTTTCTGTGGTTGCTATTGTTTGTTTTTGGTTTTGTTTTTTAAAATCTAGAACTAAGAGCTCAAGGCAGAGAGAAGAAGGAAAACAGGAAACTGGTACGGGGCATCCCAATCCCCGACAAGAAAACAGATCCCCTGACAACCAGCCCTCCTGGAGCCTGCATGTTCTGGGAGGGTGTCCAAGGCCAGGCCCAGACAGTCCCTCCACAGCTCCCGGCTCTCCCACTGCCAGCAGGTCCTCGAGTGAGGTGCTGGCCGACAGATGAAGTCTCACTTTTCCGTGGCCTGTTCCCTCTCCTGCTGTTCCCACAGTGACAGCCCAAAGGGGGAACAGGCAAGACCCTCCTCCAGAGCACACAGGCAGGTGGCCTGTGCAGGCCCCTGACTGCCATTAGTGACCCAGAACTCCGCAGGAGAGGCGTGGACTCAGCCTGACTCCCCAGCACCAAACGTGGCTGGTCCACATCACTTCCAGTGAAGTTGCTCTTGTATTTCAATGGCACTGCACCTCTTTCCACACCGGACCCCCTAGACTTACAGACAAGGAAACACAGGTTCAGGGAGGAGAAAGAGTTGCCTCGAATCCCTTGGCCTTGCTCTTGCTCTGGCCTGAAGGTGCCCCCAGTGATCCTGTGTGGGAAAGTGACTCCTTAGGGCAATGGTGTGGGGTGAGGGCAGTGGGACCATTAGGATGTGGTCAGCTCACAGGGCAATGGATTAAAGAGGTGGATGTGCAGCCTCCAGCTTGGCAGGAAAGAACCCTCTGTTCTTTATAAAGTACCTGGCCTCAGGCATTCCATCACAGCAGCAGAAAATAGCCTAAGACAGCCCACAAGCAGCATGGGTGGGACGTAGTCCTCATTTGCACACAGGACATCACACAGCAGGTGCTAGGGGGGTTCCACATGGCCCCCAGGGCATGCCATGCTTGTCCCCACCTTCAAGCCTTTGTCCCTGTGCTGTCCCACTGAGAGTACCCTAGCCTCCCTTAATCAACCCATCTAGAGTACCCCTGCCCCTCAAGGTTGGCTCAAGTGCCTCCTCCAGGAGACCCTCCTGGGTCTCTTCTCCAGCATCTCATTCTGCACCATATCATCTCCTGGCCTTGGATCACAGTGCCCCATTTCGCTGCAGAGATCCAAAGTTCCCCCAGGGCTCCACTGTGCTTCAGACTGCTTCCCCACCTTCCCTGTTCTCCTCTTAGAAAGTGATCTATGACCTAATAGGAATAGAACAGATCTAGATTCCAGGAATAGACCAGATCTGGATTCCAGCACTAGCTTTGCCACTTCCTGCTGTGTGACCTGAGACAACTTATTTAACCTCTCTGACCCTCCTTTATTTTCCCATCTGGATAGGAAGTCAGTCATACCTGCAGTGCATGTCGTCAGCACCATACGCAACACTCAAGTACATGCCAGTGGCAAAGGCATCCTACTTTGTAGAGATTTTCTGTCCAGCCCTGAGCATGGTGCCTGCCAGGATGGAAGAAGCCCATGTCCAAAGCCCCAGACACAACCTCAAGTGAGGAGAGAAGGAAGAGGAAGACAGATACTCCAGGCCCCTTATCCTTGCACAGGACAAGACAATTCAAGAGACATCCTGTGGGTTTCCCCAAGCTTCCTGGGGGACTGAGCCTCTGCTGCCCACGGTGGCGCCACATCCCCTGCCCAGGTCTTCTCTCCAGGCCCCAGCCAGCCCTTCCTGGACCAGCTTCTAGGAGAACAAAGGCAGGTGTGCTGCAGGAACCCAAGCCAGGGTGACCCCCTTCTGTGGGAGCGTCACAGACTCTCATGACATCACCTCCTTGCTCATTCCACAGAGCCTTCTGACGTCTCTCGCCCATACTTTGCAAACACTCTACCACTGAGCTGCACCCCAGCCCTTTTTATTTTTATGTTGAGACAGGGCCTTACTAAGTTACACAGGCTGCCTCTGGTCTCAAACTTGCAATTCTCCTGCCTCCGCCTCCCAAGTGGCTGGGATGACGCGCATGTGCCACTGCGCCCAGTGGCACGGCATTTTTAAATAAGTATCCTCATTTCCCAGTGGGGAGATTACACCTAAAAATGTGGATCTGTCAGATTCTCTTGATAAATTTGATCTGCCATGCCAGGGTCACCATTGTCACCTTTGAAGAAGCAGCCAGAACCAAACAGCAGGTGCCCCATGCACACAGACCATGCGCTCTCCTTTTGCCACAATCACCACCACTCCCTAGAATCCCACACCTAGCCTGACTCCACTGATTTACATACGAACTCAGCCCACATAAGATCCAAGTTTGAGACCCCGGGAGAAAGATGCTTAATCAATGTTTGAGAAAATTAAGAGCCTTTTTACCCACCTTGTGTCTGTCTGGAGTCCTTGGCGCCTGCTGGCAGGACCCCTTTTTGGCCTCTGAACTTTCGGTGGTGAGGCTGGTCCTCCCTCCAGGCTTCTCTTGCCTCCTCTGCCTGGCATCCTGCATGAGAAGCAGGCCTTCCTGGACTCTGGTGGAAGAACCCTTCTCTGAAAAGGCCCTCTTGATGTCCAGCGGCGACCTTGCAAAGTCACGTGGCAGGGAGTCCCACTGGGCCACATTGCCCTCCTCTCCCTGCCCAGGGAATTTCCTTGGGGTCTCTTTCTTCCAGTCAGTGGGGGGCGATTTGGGTGACATTCTGACCCCACTACCCGGATCTTCCTGACCACAGGGCCTTTGCTCGGCCGGGAAATTCTGACCCAGGTGATGCTTACTGACGAAGGCCTTGCTTTCATGCTCTGTGATTCCCAAGACTGGTTTCCTGGGATCAGTGGGGACAGGAGAGGCCCAGGGGTACCTTTCAGCAGGAGCTGAGTGCGGCAGAGCCCACAAAGGAGGCCTAGACTTGGGGGTCATGGCTGTCCCCAGGGTCTCTGCCGGCTGCTTACCAGAGCAGGGGCTGCACGGATGGGATGTCTCAGGAATGCCAGCTTGTTTCCGGGGACCCTCTGCCTCGGGGGCATCTTTCAGGCTCCACCTTCCGCCCTTCGCCCCACCGGGCTGGCCTGGACTCTCCCACGGTGAGCCTCCGGGTTGCGCACTGGGACTGCCCTTCCCCTCGTGGGCCTTGCCGGGGCCTTTGCTCCACTGCTCCTTGTACTCAGCCATCAGGGCGTCAATGTCAAGGACACTGGACCTGTAGCCATCTTTCAGTTTCCCCGGGAACATCTCACTGACCACCTCGGTCCTCCTCCTGACCAGCAGACTGCCGGCTTTGGGCCGACTTCTCGGGGTTGGGGGAGTTGGCGGGGCATGGCTGCTGCCTGGGGACATCCGGCTCCCAATGTCATCGTTCTGGTTCTGAAAAGCAATGCCACCTTCTGACCCCCTATGGATCCACAAAGCATCTACACTGACGAGCTGGTCATTGGAAGGGCCCGGACTCCCGCCCCCAACAGATGATGGACACTCTGTGGCCTTCGGATTTTTTGAAGCCTTTTCACGCTCTCTTCCCTTTGCCCGCTGGGGACCTGCGAGAGCCTGTGGCTCTTCGAGGTTAGTAGGAACCAAGGCAGACATGGAAGGTTGAGGTAATGAGGCCAGGGCTATTTTTCTAGAATGTTCCAGCAAGTTTTCAGGCCCAGACTTAACAATACTCTTCACCTTTTGAATGTCAGGAATCTGATAGGTTACTGCGAAAAATGTTGCCTTGGGCTCTGCAGAGGACCCCAGCTTATCTGCTGGGTAAACCTGGTCCTGCAAGGCATCTGGGGTCACCTCCTGGGTCTCTGCCCGATGGACAGACAGTGGAGGGGTTTTTAAGGCACCGGCTGTAGGGGTCAAGGAATCCATCCGTCTCTGTTCCACCTTAGAAGAGTTCTCTGGGACCAGGAAGCTGAATGCATCAAATTTCGCATCTGGAGGCAAAGTCCGGCGCCTCCGCCTATCTATCCTGGGGTCCGAGGGGCTGGCTTTCCACATTCGGGGTTCAGGCTCTGGCACTACGGCCGACCTGGGGTCACCCTCACCGGCCACGGCGAGGAGCCCTTTCTGCACAGGAAATGCCTCTGGATGTGCCTGTGCTCGGGGGTCCCAGGGTTGCTTCTTGGCCCTGGAATGAGGGTCCAGGGCACATCCCCGGGCTGGACCCCTTTCTGCTGCTGAGCCACGGCCTCCTGGCTTGCCCTCGACCCCATCGGGCCCCTGGCGCTGGGCCTCACAGACGGTGGTCTTGACGACCCTTGCAGAAGGGACCTCCTGAGCACGGGACTCTTCATTGGCCACCACAGTGGCCTTATGCCAGCTCACTGCTGCCCCTCCGGTCCATTTGGGGGGTGAGCAACTGCCCCCAAACGCATCCTTCGGCTCCCGAGAGTCGATCTTCGGCCCCCTGGCCTCCAGCCCCCGAGCTTCCCAAATCAAACTGGCCCTTTGCACAGACCCCACCTGACCTTCGCGGCCACACTCGGCATCGACAGGGGCGATGTCCTGGGACAGCGGCCTGCCCTGCAGCGAGGGCCGGGCCCCGGGGCTGCGGAGCACCACGGCTGTCTCCTCCAGCGCCGTGGGGACAGCCTCGCTGCGCGCCCGCGCCCCCACTGCGTGCAGAACCTCGCGCGTGGGCTGGAGTCTCTGGGACGTGGGAGGGTCTTCTGGGGGCTTAGGGGAGGGGGCATCACTGCGCTTCTCACCCACAGAGAGTTTCTCCTGCACGGGTGGGCAACACGGTCTCCGCTCGCCCTCCGATTGGGCAGCGCATCCCAGGTGCCCCGGCTCAGGATTTACGGGCCACCTGGCGCTCCCCTTCCTGGGGTTCGCCACAGCCTGCGGGTCTCCTTCCGGCCGAGAGCCTCTCTCGGGCTGGGGTCTGGGCTCTGCCACGCGGGCATCAGCCCCATTGCGCTGGGGCGTGGCCGACACACAGCGGATTGGCGGGCCCGCCACCGTGTGCCGCTCCACGTGATGCTCGAACACAGTGGCCCACACCGTCTGGAAGCTCCCGTCGTCCGCTGGAGTGGCCTCCGAAGGGCCCACGGGTCCCCTGGAGCTTACGTCCCGACGGCTGTTGGCGTCCTGGCTGGAACTATCTTTGTGCTCGGGCTGCCAGGACTTCTGGGGTGCCCCAGGCCTCCAGGGGCTTCTTGGGGCAGGTGCTCCATCCAAACCATGGCCTTCTTTATGCTGAAAAATAGCAAACAAGCCAAAAAGGACTCAAACCGCAAAGGAAGGGGTGAGGTGACTGAAATGGTATCTTCTATCAAAATACGCAAGGCTGGAGACATCCACTGCAGGTGAGCATGCCGGGAAATGATACTCAGGTCCGGCGGCAAAGAGCACAGGGGCGTGGCTTTGGAACAGCGCCGCAGACCTACCAAGAATTTGATTTGATTTGATTTGATTTTTGGTTCAGGGAGACTGAACCTAAGGCCTTGCACATTCTTTGCCAGTGCTCTACCACTGAGCTGCACCTCCAGCCCATGTTTTATTTTTTATCTTGAGACAGAGTCTCACTAAAGTGCGCAGGCTGCCTTGAACCTGTGAATCTCTGGCCTCCGCCTCCTGGGTCGCTGGGATTATAGGTGTGCGTGCACCATGGCACCCAGCTATTCATTTGATTTTTGTGAGAAAAGGTCTTGCTAAATTAATTCATTCATTCATTCGTTTGATTTTTTAGACAGCATCTCCCTCTATGGCCTAGGCTGGCCTTGAATTCATGATCTTCCTGCCTCAGCCTCCTGAGTACTGGAATTTACACACACACACCACCACACCCAACTTTAAGGTGATTTTAAAATACTCTTTACATTTTATGTAAATGGCTAAGTTCTTTCCAGGACTTTTCCTTTGCCCACACGACTAGTGACCATAAGCACAGAAGCCTATGCTGTCTGTGAAAACAGAAGAGCTCAGGCACACCCTAGCTGCCCATCGCAAGGGCGCTGCCTAAAGAAATCCCATCCATCCTAAACTCTGCAGAACACAGGTGCCAGGGTCCACAGAGGAGGTGGATAGCTCAATGACACTGATATCTAAGGACATTTACAAAATAGTGTTGTCCAGGGGGGAGAAAAGTAGACTGCAGAGTAGTATGTTAATAATATAATACCAAGTCAGGCACGGTGGCACACACCTGTCATTCCAGTGGCTCAGGCGGCAGAGGCAGGAGGATAGCAAGTTCAAGACCAGAGGCAGTCTGCATAACTTACTAGGACCCTGTCTCAAAAAATTTAAAAAAAAATGGGCTAGGGGTGCAGCTCAGTGGTCTAGCACTTGCAGAGCATGCAAGCGCAAGGCCCTGGGTTCATCCCCCAGTACCTCAAAAAAAAAATAATAATAATAATGCCATTTTTCAACCTGTGCAGGTAGGTGTGAGTGTGCATACAAACATGTAGGAAATAGTCTGAAGATACAAATCAAACTGTGAGCAAGGGAAGCAGAAGTGAGGGAGGAAGAAGGATTAAGGACAAGAACATCACTCTTGAATCTCAAACACTTCAGTTCTGCTCAGTTTTCATAATATGCATATATTAATAATTTTTACATCTTTCTCCTGTCAGAAATACATCTATTTTAGTAAATCAAGCATAGTATAACTAGATGACACCAACTCTACTTCTTGGTATATGCCCAAAAGAACCTGACAAGTTTTCAAAACCACCTTACACATCAATTTCCATAGCAACATTATTCACCATCATTAAAAAGTGGAAAGGAGTCAAATGCTCACCAGTGGATAAACAGATAGAGTATGTCATCCATACAGTGGAATATTATTCAGCCTTCAAAATGAATGAAGTACTGCTCCATGCTGCAGTGTGGATGAGCTAAGCCTTGAATTCATTATGTAAGTGTAACGTAAAAGAAATCAGATGCAAAAACTTACATAGAGAGTGTGATTGTGTGTGTGCGTGCGTGTGTGTGTGTATAACATCTATAATAGGTCAATTCAAAGAGATAAAAAATAGATCAATGATGCCAAGAACTCCAAGAGCTAAGGATGGAGATGAGAAGTGACTGGCATGGGGCTTCTCTTTGGGGTGATAAAAGTTCTGGAACTAGATACGGGTGAAGGATGCACAACACTGAGATTGTGCTTGATGCCCCAGAAGCGTACACTTGAAGCTGGCTACAAACCAGGCTGGGCCACACTCTGCTGGGATTGCAGGTGGACATCCAGGCCCGGCCTAGGAATGAACTACTGATACATACTACAGTATGGGCAATCTCCAAATCATTACTCTGAGTGGCCAAGCAAGGCCAAAAGAAATAACACATTGCATGGATATAGAAGTCTAGAAGATGCAAATTAGTCTTTAAGGACAGAAAGCTGACCAGTGACAGCCTAGGAGGAAGGGCAGGCAGGCAGGCTCATGAAGAGGCAGGTGGGGTGTCTGCATGAGACGCAGAGTCCACTATCCTGTGATCAAGCCTCCATGCATGTACACACATGTGGAAACTCACACACTGGTGCTTTAAATACATGATCAACAAGGCTGCAACAATGGACTTTTTTTTTTCCAGTACTGGGGGTTGAACCCAGGGCCTCGTGCTTGCATGCTCTGCAAGTGCTAGACCACTGAGCTGCACCCTCAGCCCATTTTTTTTTTTTACTTTTTGACACAGGGTCTTGCTAAGTTTTGCAGACTGTCTCTGGTCTTGAACTTGTGATCCTCCTGTCTCTGCCTCCCAAGCCACTGGGATTATAGGTGTGCACCACCGCACCTGGCTTAACAATGGACTTTAACCTAAAAAAGATCGTGTGCCTCGCACAGTGTAGGGGAGCATTTTGTTCTGTTGTACATAGGAGTTGGACCTGACTCCGTGGCACCTAACAATAACAACAAAGCTATTTTAAAAAAAAAATCAAAGAGGCCAGGTGTGGTGGCATACACCTGTAATCCCAGCAGTTCGGGAGGCGGAGGCAGGAGGATCGCAAGTTCGAGACTAGAGGCAGTCTGCGTAACTTAGCGAGACCCTGTCTCAAAAAGTAAAAAAATGGGCTGAGGGTGCAGCTCAGTGGTCCAGCACTTGCAAAGCATGCAAGCATGAGGCCCTGGCTTCAAAAAAAAAAAAAAAAATTAAAACCACCACAACCCAGTTATACCCAGCCAGTATTTCAGGTATTTTACAAGGTTTTTCTTATCAACCAGATGACAGAAAAATATTCTTTAAGCAACTGAGTTACTACTAACTTACTTCTTCTACTGCTGACCAATAAGTCAGGGTGAAGAAGAGGGTAAGAATCCTAAGAAGGGAATTTGAGGGAGTTTCTACCAACATCTTAAACCTAAACTTTTGTGTTTTAATAAAGCAAGAACTGATATAAGAAGGTCATGCCCCTCTGCCTCTTTGCACGGAAAAAATAAACACCTGACAATTACATTTGTAAGCAGCGTGACCCTGGGAGTTGGGGGAACACAACCTATCATGCCAGAAGGGATTTTATAAGCCCAAACATTAGAGGAAAAGGTTTTCTTATTCATGAGGGGCCCCTGATGCTCTTTGCCCAGGTCTGGCACAGGTCATAGACGCTCTTCTTCCAGGTTGCTCCGCGTGCTGGGATGAAGATGGGGAACCCACCACTGTTTACCTTTTCTCTCTGCTCCGAGGGAAGCTCGCTGCCTACCACGGCGCTCTTCTCATATCTGACCTCATTGCTCGTAGCTGAGCTTGAGAACCTAGAACAGAGATCCAAGTTATTCTCACGGATCCGGAAGCCGTGACTCCCTGCAGCCCACACACCAGCTCAGGAGTCCCGGGGGAGACATGCGCCTGATCAGCAACCAAAGCCACAATCTCCCACTGCCTTTTGGAAAGGACATGTCCCTTGCAGTCGCCAAGAGGAGAGGGGCCTGGAGGGAACAGCCTACCTTAAGCAGAGCATCCTCGGGGCGGAAGGAGCCCTGGCTGGGCAGAAGACAGCTGGGTACCAAGGGCTGGGGCTCCTCCCCCTCTACTCCTCCTCCCTGGGGGAGCCTGGGTCAGGCTTGTGGCCTCACCTGAACCTCTGTTTCCTCATCTACAAACGGGGGATAATTAACACCTCCCGTCCTCTTTTATAGGGCAGGTAAGAAGCTACCCACGGCCCTAATAGCTACGTGCAGGCGTTTAGGGCAGATTGAAGATGCCCCAGGAGGGGTAATTAATGGTTCGTGTTAGCAGCCTGGCTAGGACACCCACGAGATGCAGGGGCAGTCGTGGCATGTGTGGGGGACGGCTTATCCTTGCCTCTCTAGGTGCCCACGGCCGGTGTCCCTCTCTGGGCCCCATCTTCCCCTCCTCTATAGGAGAAAAGGCAGGGGGGCCAGGATCTTTCCACCACGATGTGCTCCCTGAAGCACACAGCTGAACGGCTGAACGTGAGGCCCAAGGAAGCAAAATCAGGGCACTCGACCTTCACCCTCGCTCCGCAGTCCAGGCTCTGCGCCCTGGCAGGTGCTGGGTTGTGACGAGTTCTTACTAAACTCGGAGCCTCAGTTTCCCAACTGTCAGATAATCGCATGGTCCCTCCAAAGAACCCCAAGGACACAGTGAAAGGAAGCGTGAAAGGTCCCCATCATGTGACCTCCTCTGTGTTCTTAGCTCAGGGGTTCTTGTTAAAAAAAAAACTACCAAAATAATGCGCTGGCCGCACTGCCGCACACCTGTACTCCCAGCACCTCTGCAGGTGGAGGCGGGAGGACCGCAGGCTGGAGGCCAGAGCCAGCCTGCGTAATTTAGAGAGACCCTTGTCTCGAGATAAATTAAAACATGGGCTGGGAGTGCAGCCCAGTTGTAGAGCACTTGCAGAGCTCATGGGAGGCCCTGGGTTTAACCCCCAAATACCACAAAAAACATACAAACTAGCAAAATATGAGCCCTGTCTAGGATTACCGACTCACAGTCCCTGAGGCCCAGGCCTGGCTATTTTTCCTGAGTAATTCTCAATGGTTGAGGGCTGTGGGTCTAACTCTGGTCCAGCCAGCTGCCCTGGTTCCCAGTGCCGGGAAGCCAGCGAGCCCAGAGCTCCTGCCCCTGGAAGCTCCGCCCTGGACAAAGTATGTCGGCGGCACGCGTGACATTAATGAGCTGGTTTGTCACGCCTGGGCCGTCTCCCTGTTCTATCTATTGCTGAGAAAACAACAAAGCTGGAGGTGGGTCAACCTTGGAGAATCCCCATTGCCCGACAGGGTTTCCAGGGGGGGGACAGTGCCTGGCACTCACTCTGAGGTCTTAGCCCCAATCCTGTAAGGACAGTTTTAGCATCATTTCTACATTCAAGATGAAGATACTGAGGTTCAGTGAGGAGGAGCAACCTGCCCAAGTCCTCCTAACTCTGCTCATTTTGTTTTTCAGGCCACATGGGGAGGCTCAGACCTAAATCTTTTGTTTTGTTTTACTTTATTTGTAGTGCTGGGGGTTGAAGCCAGAGCCTTGCCCACACTAGGCATGGGCTCCACCCCGACCTATACCCCTCGCCCTCTGCCTGCTCTGAAGTGTGTGCTGTCCTTCAGGAAGGAAGGCTTAGCCTCACCTCAGACACAGGCTGAGCTAGAACTGCCTGGGACACCTGACTTCCTCCACAGCACCTCGCCTTTCCCACCTGAATCTGTTAAATGGGCACAGCGCCTCCTGCTGGGCTCATGTGGGCACTGCAAACTGAGAAGCAAAGGGGAAGGAAATGGAGCACTGGGCCCCAAGGCTGGGGGATTCACACTCCCTATTCTCCCCTAGGCTTCCTTCTCCAAAAACTAGAAAGTACCACCTCCTCTCCAGGCTGTAGAGAAATGGAGGGAGGGAGGGAGGGGTGAGGCACAGGGCACAGGGCCGGGACTCTCTGGCAGACAGGGCAAGGTGGCCCAAGGACTCAGCGAGGCGCATGGGACCCATCCACTTACAGTTTGGTCAGATCAGCGGACAGCGGCCGCGCTTGGAGCACCCTCTTCCTGACCTCCGGCTTCCCCTCTGCATTCTCAGCCGTCCAGCCTCTGATCCGAGCTTGGACGCTCACACCTGCTTTCTCAGGCTCCGGTGCTGCTGAAGGGGGCTCCAGGGTGGGTTCGACCCCCGCTGCGGGGGCCGAGGCACTCTCCTCGCCAAACAGGCTGAGACGCTTCCTGACGCTCCCCCTGCACGTCCACTCTGCCCTGGCCACAGTCTCCCGCTCAGCCCCTCTGCCCTTGACCTCAGCAAGCCCCAGGCCTCTTCCGGGCCTGGGCGAAGGGGACTCGGGCCCTTTCGCTGCCTCCTGGTCCACCCTGGGTTTCTCTTCCTGGGGACTCTGACCATCTGCAGCAGCGACCCTGGCCGATCCCCCCAAGGTCCTGGGGCTGCCCGTCTCGGCCTGCTTAACAAGCATCTTCTCCTTCCGCTCGCGGATTTTCCTGGCCACCTCCAAGAAGTCTGAGTCCGGGTCCCGCCCAGGACTTTCCACGTGGGCTGCGCACCCTGCGTCCCCCTTGGGCTCCAGGTTGGCCCTGCCTGGTCCGGGATGCTGCAGTCCATCCCCCTCCTCAGCCACCTTCCTGAGCAAAGCCTCCCTGCTCTCGAAGCGGGCCGTGAGGTCCACGGACAAGGGCCTGGGCCTCCGCACCCACGTCTTCTCAGGCGGGGTGGGGGGCACCTTCCCCACTGCGGCTGGCTTCGGAGGCGGGAGGGACTCGGTGAAGATAGCGGACACTGGCCTTCTCCGGGGGCGCGGCCGGGGCTCTGGGGCACCGCCCACCGTGTCCTCCATGCTGCAGGATTTGGGCAGAGGCTGGGCGCGGCCGGCCTCCTCCTGGGAGGCAGCTGACCCCAGGTCCTGGGCCGTGGAGGCCGGTCTGGGGAGGGTGCCCAGGGGCTTGCGAGCTGGTAAGGGGGGCTTGGCAGCCACCTCGGACCGGGAGCTGGAGGGAGGCAGCTGGGATGCCCTGACACTGGTCCCCGTCCCCAGGGTGGGGCCGGCTTTGGAGGATTCAAACAGAATCATGGTGCTCGGGCCAGGCTGTAGGAAGGCGGCCTTGCTGAGCACAGAGGAGCCGCCCTGAGGGGCCTCCCCTCCGTCCACCTCCTGCCGCGCCAACCCAGGCATCCTGTCGCCGGAGGCCCCTGCTGCTGCCTCCTCAGAGATCCCAGGGGAAGGAGCCAGCAGGGTGGGACCGGGCCTCGAGGATGCCACGGGCGTCTTCACATTGGGGGCCTCCTTGGAGAAGGGCTTCGGGGCGAGTCTGGGCACAGGGAAGAAGTGGGCTGGGTTCCGTTGAGCGCTTTTTGCTTCTAGGAGCCGGGAGGGGGGGGTCCCAGGGGCGTCACCAGTCCGGCAGAAGTAGGTCCTCTTCAGGGTCTCCTCCTTGCCAATGTCACCGAGGCCCGGCACCACCGTCAGGGATGTGATGGAGCCAACCTGGACCCGCGTCACCATGGTTACGGCTGGGGCTACGGGGAGAGGAAGAACGTTGGAGATGCAGAAGCCAGTGCTTAAAAAAAAAGAAAGAAAGACAGGAAAAGGAAAAAGACGGAAGGGTAGCAAACAGTGTCTGGACCAGCGCAGAGGGGAGTTTCGGGGAGATGGGACTGAAGGGCCGGAGCCCTACGTTCTGATCTCACGGGGCCAGCTCGGGCTGGCTGTCCCCCTCGCTGGGCTCTGGAGCAGACTAATGGCCAACTCCCAAGTTCGCTCCAGTTCAGAGAGGTCGTGAAAAGCACAGCATTCCCCAGGCAGCCTGGAGGCCACCTCCTCCGGGACAAAGATCTCCACTGTCCAGATCAGGAAAGGAGCTCCAGAGCGGCGAAGCAACAGGCCTGAGGGCACTCGAGAAGTCAGAGGTAAATCGGGGATTCGAACCCAGCTTCACCTCTGGGGTTGTGACTGCACCATGGCCTCCCAGCCAAAGCCCTGGGGGCGGGGCACAGCCTCTCATTCCCTCACTTCCGCTGCCCCATTTCCCGTTTCAGACCTGCCCACACCAGGCATCCCTGCCAATCACATCACCCCCTGGTGTTGAGCACCAAGCACAGAGAGGGTAAGTGACCAGCCTCAGCTCACACAGCTGCCCAAAGCCGGGAGTCCTTGGAATCATAAAGCTAAGTGAGTAGCGGTGGGACGTATGCTTGGGCCACCAACCCCACCAGGTCACCCCTTAATATCTTACCTTTCCTCTCCCCTCCCCTTCCGGTGCCATTAAAAAGCAAAGCCATCACTTTTTTTTTCCCTACTCAACCTGCAGCTGTTTGTCTGTGGATGTGTTTTCTGCTGAGCACCTATTTGATGCTGGCTGCCTTTGTGTTATTTTTTGCCGTGGTGGGGATGGAACCCAGAGCTTTGTGCATGCTAGGCAAGCTCTACCATGGGGCTGCGCCCCCCAGCCCTCTTCAGAGTCTTCATAAGAAGAGTAAGAGCTAACGTCAGGGCTTACCGTGAGTGAGGGCTGCGTAATACCAAGTGCTTCCTGCTTCCTAGAACCTTATCCTCCCAACCATGGAAGGTGGGTGCGATGAACAGATCTCATTTTGCATCAGTTGATGGTGTTCACCCCCTGTTCATCCAGCCATGAGATTCTCCCTGCTCTCTCAGGCAGGAGCGCTCATCTGTCATTAACCCAACAACTCCTAGAGGCAGGAATTATTGTTCGCTGCCTTACAGAGATAAAGGGAAAGGGCCCAGACAGGTCGCCCAACTTGCTTATAATCACACAGCTGAAATTGACCTCCAATCCTGACCCATTCCCTCCTGCCTTTTTTTTTTTAATGCTTTTTATTCATTTCTGATGTAAAAAGTGTCTGACAAGTCACTGTTCTTAATTCACCCCCTTAGGGCTCCGGTGCCCTTCAAGCCCGTGTCTTTCTCTGAAAAGCTGTCCCCTACCCAGCCACCATCAAGATGCCCTAAAAAAGTAGACCGTATTTTAGCTGAACGCAAGCCTCCCGCTTCCGTCCCTGGGGCCCTGTGCGGCTCCCCCAGCTCTGAGTCACACAGCAGACTGCAGGAAAGAAAGGCAGACAGATTTTGATATTTTCTCTTCCTTACACACTCGATGGTGTTAACAGATTTCATCTCTCCAAACGGAGAACGCAGTCTAGACGCAGTCAGAGGCAGAAGAGAGGGACAGATTTGGAAAAGCTGACACGAGGAAGATTTCCATCTGCAAAGACCCCGGGCAGAGATCTAAGGCCCGCAAGGTCCTGCCCCAAATTGGGGCTTCTTGCCTTCCAACAAATGTGATCCCTGGACACCCACTGCCAAGACTCATATGTACACCAGACATGGGACAGTGTCAGGATTCAAAGAACAGAGGGAAAAAATTCCCTGGTGGGAACCCCCCGCCGCCCTCCACCTCCCAGCTGTTCCAGCCCTCGCGCCAGGACAGCAGCGCCCCACTCACCGGAGCTGCCAGGCCCTGGGTCGGGGTGCCGCAGGGTCTGGGAAGGGCAGTCGGGTCACGGCTCATGGCGAAGGCACGGGCTGTCCGCACGCTTCTGGGAGGAGGCTGGTCCCCGCGGGCTGAGCTTCACCAGGTCTGGGGAGACACAGGAGCATAGCTTGATTGCGGGGCTCCTTCCGGCGTTACGTGCACAGACGGCGCAAAAGCTTTCGGGTTCCAAATGCAAACGCAGGCGTCTCCTCCAGGCTGGGAGACTCCGCGCTCCTTTTGGCTTTTCCGCTTTGCGGCATTATGTACACCTGTGTGCGCTGATCACGCTGGTCCACGGTAGGTGCTCAGGGAAAACCTTCCCTGTGTCTCTGATACGTTTTCATTGAGCGCCTACTGTGTGCACAAGGTTGAGCCCGAGATACCCTCTGCAACCATGGGACTCACAGGCATGCGTTACACACATGCACGCAATTGTAACACTGTGTGACCATTGTCCTGATTTACAAGGGGGGATGTGGGAGCCCACGAATCAGAGGACTGACTGTGTAGAAGCTGAGCCGTTGGTCCCAGACAATGCTCTGAACTTAGAGGAGGTGAAAACTGAGCACTCGAGGTGCCTGCCAATTCAGAAACTTTCTTCTATTTAGCAGCATTTGCACACCGCACCCCTGGGAGGCCCTCAAAAGTCTCCTCAGGGCCTTTGCACATGCCGTGCAGTTCTTTAAGATCTCCCTCCTGCTCATGCATGGACATAAATCCACCCCTCAGACCCAAGTTCAGATATTTCTGCCCCCTCCAACCTGGTGCAAACCTCTCATACATGTTCACAGAGCACCATGGACACCAAGGAGAGGCAGGATTTGTTGCTGGTCTGCAGTCATTAACACCATGTTCAATGGTAAGCCCCCAGAGGGCACCCCAAGTCCCCAGGGACTAGCAGAGCAGCCTGGCACATACTAGCACCGAACACATAACTTTGAAAGGGGACATAACTGCTGAGTGAATAAATGAATGAATGAAGAATCTTTCCTCCGCTCCGCTCCCCACTCTTCTGCGATCCTGAGTAAGTCCCAGGGCAGTGAGTTTCACGACACAGGGCACCAGGCAGTTGGGGACACTGCCTGAGTGACTCTGCCCTTGGCTACCGGACAGAACCAAAGAACTGTGGAGTGTTCAGCTGGAAGATCAGCCATCGACCCCCACCAAGAGGCCTGTGGTTACCCTGGGCCACCTGGAGGAGTCCACTCTAAGGCTGAGCTCTGCCAGCACCTGCTGTGGCCATGTGACCTCACACTGTCCTGCCAGCGTATCTGCCCACATGGGAGTGAATGAGTCTCTGTGTGTTTGTTTGGTTTTTATTTTAATTATTATTTATTGTGTTTTTGAGTACTGGGGGGGCTGAAGCCAGGTCCTCGCACATACTTTGCAAGTGCTTTACTGCTGGGCTGCACCTCCAGCCTCTTTTTAATTTTAATTGGGAGACAAGGTCTCACTAAGCGGCACACCTGCCTCTGGCCTCAAAACCGCAAAGCTCCTCCCTCAGCCTCCGGAGTGGCTGGAATAACAGCTGTGGACCACTGCACCCAGCGCTGCATGGCTTTCAATGGGAAGGGAGTCACCAGAAGCAGACACTGCTGAACTGGGGTCGATGGTACACAAATGTCACCCCCCTCTGGGATCCCCAGGCCACCTTGGTGGCCATGCTGCAGGGACGGACTGGAGAAAAGACAAGAGAAAGTAAGTCTCTTGGTCCACACCCCTCTTCCACACAGCAATGCCTTCTGCCTGCTTTAGATCAAACCGCCTCTCGGGTTTCCTCTTCAGACACCTGCTCTCTAACTATGCTTACGTGAAGGAACTGAGGTATTCATTAATAAACCTACAAACAAAGGGAAGGAAAGGACGTTTCTAAACCACCATAGGCGATGCCCGAGTTCTATTTTAAAGTCCTGCCCAACCCTAGAAGCCCAGGAATCTCCAGTTTTCATTTAACTTGTTGTAAAACGCGAGGAACCCAATTTAAATTGTGCTCCAAAACCTCACTTTAAACACATCACATATGTTATGCCTGATTTAAGAGACGTTAGCGTCTTCCAAAACATTTCAGAAGCCCACACACGCTGAAGCCAGCTGCTATTTCTTCCTGGGGTGGCCGTGCTCACTCTGTAAGTGCTTTAGCAACGCACTCTACACAAAGCCAAGTCACCCAGGGCTCTAGAAAGAAGGGAAACTGGGCTGTGGGTGTGGCTCAGTGGTAGAGTCCACACCTGGCAGGCATGGAGCCCTTTGTCAATACCCAACACTGGGAGAGAGAAGAGAAGAGAAGAGAAGAGAAGAGAAGAGAAGAGAAGAGAAGGGAAGACGAGAGAAGAGAGAAGAGAGAAGAGAGAAGAGAAGAGAAGAGAGAAGAGAAAAGAGAAGAGAAGAGAAAAGAGAAGAGAAGAGAAGAGGAGGGAAATAAATGAAAGAAGGGAAGCTGAGTCTTAGCTAGGTTTCATGATGTGTGCATTGCTATCAAATTATGATGCTGGAGACGATTATTGAATATACCATGGACTGCCAAAAGAACCAACAGATCTGTCCTAGAGGAAGGGCAACCAGAGTGCTCCTTGGAAGCAAGAATGGTTAGACTGCATCTTACAAATTTTGGACATGTAATCAGGAGGGACCAGTCCCGGGAGAAGGACATCATGTTTGGGAGAGGGATGGGTCAATGACTAAAAGGAAGGTCCTCAACTACATGGATTGACACAGCGGCCACAACAGTGTGCTTAAACATAAAAAAAGATTGCATGCCTGGCACAGTGTTGGGGAATGTTTTGTTCCGTTTTACACAGGGTCGCTATGAGTGGGACCTGACTGTACCATACCTAACAACATATATATACATACATACACACACACACACACACACACACATATACGGGAGGGGTGAATGAATTAAACTTCATGGAGGGCATCAGGGCACAGACAGGCAGCAAGGTGTCCACATGGGTGCCAGGAGCTGGGATGGGCCAGGAGAAAGAGGAGGTCATTCTGACCATAAGCAGTGATGGTAGCAATGGTATTTCTTGGCTTGGCTCAGCCTGAAGTCCGCAAGCTTGATCTGCCTGAGTTGATTTGCAAATCTTGAAAAAAGAAAAAAAATTTCCTGCCATGTCACATGGAGAAAACTGTTGTCTGGAAAGGGGTCACCCAGCAACAGGGGCTGGAACGAGGCAGGAGTCACTTGAAAGCATCCATCTGCACAGCCTCGTGACCCTCCTGGCGCAAACCCTGCCTCCCTCTCCACAAGGCTTGGAGCTCCGTGCGGGTACTGGGGTGCAGCCACAGAGCTCAGTCACCCGGGGAACCAGAGCCATCCGCCAGAGCGGAGGCAAGAGGAACGCTTTCATTCAAAAGCAGAGTGTGCGTTCAGCTCCCAGATTCAGGGGCGTTGAGTCACTCCAACAGCTGTTGATGATCCTTCATAATTACTCCCTTACATCCGATCTGGGCGCTCACCAGCCATTCACTCAGTCGTCGCCGACTCGTGCTTTCTGGGAATGCCACCATCTGGAGAGGGGTGTGGGCCAGGCCTGACACCTTTCAGCATCTTGTGGAAGGGGACCTTGGTCCTCAAATCTGCAAACCCATCCTGGGCAGCGCACTATGGGAAGGGCCAGGAAGAACCGGCAAAAGGGCACACTGGCGCCCCCAGAGGAGCAGGGCTGCATTGCATACAAGATCTGTAGGCCCTGAGGCCCCAGATGGGCAGGATCACGCCAAAACCTCAGATGACCCTAGAAAACCTGTGGGCATCATCTCGTCTGTCCACGCAGCTTCTGCCCCAGCTCATCCATCCATCCACTCATCCATCCATCCATCCAAGACCCAATTATGGAGCACCTACTGCACACCAGGCTCTGGGGATGCAGCAGTACACAGAGAAGAGGGAAATTTCCCCAAGGCTGACATTCAGGAGACAGAGAGAAACCAGACGGAACACAGACAAGGGCAGTGCAAAGAATGTTAGATAAGGAGCCCTAAAGGAGGGGGTTTGAGACACGGTGGCCAGTGGAGGCTTCGACATGAAGGAACTCTTGCATTCAGCCTCCACTCTGACCTCCCTGCCTCCACTGGGCCTCTTCCTGTCTCTCTCCCAGCAACAGCTGAGGCAATCCTCCAATAAGCAAGTGCCAGATGTCACCCCCTGGCTCAAAGCCCCACGTGTCACCCCACTGCCCACTGGATACAGACCCAAGTCCTTCCCTATGGCCCAGCAGGATCACACCGCCCACCTCTCCACCACCCGTCTGATGATTGCCATCACCCGAGCTGCCTGCCTGCCTCTCTCACACACACACTTCCATCTACTTCAGCACAGCAAAGCCCACACAGACCACAAGACTCTGTTCTCTTCCTCACCTTCAAATCTCTACAGTGCCATGTCCTCGCTGCCTGGCTAATCTCTGTGCATCCCTCAGTTCTAACCAGCACCACAGTGCCTCCTCCAGGAAGTCTTCCCTGATGCCCCAGGGTATGGACTGGTGGCTCCTCTGTGCTCCGCTATCTCAGTCCCACCTGGCACTAATGGGATGCGCAGTGATCAATTCTGTTTCCTACACCTGACCATGAGTTCCTGGTACAGAGGATCCTGGGTCCTGCTCACCACTGTATCCTGCAGTCTTGATGTCCTAACTGGCATAAGGTCAGTCTGCAAAACCACCTGCAGTGAGAGTATCCCTGAAGGAATAAAATATCCCCCCACCCCGCGGGCATGCGCAAAGGGAACGGGGGTGCCCAGATGCCCTCTGGGACGAGGGGACACCACAAAGGCCACTTGGCAGTATTCACTTTACTAAACATTTCCTGGGCTGGGGTTTAGCTCAGTTGGTAGAGCACTGCTCTGTGCTGAGGCCCTGCAGCACCACAAAAATGGCAGAAGGACCTGGCAACCCACTCCCGCAACAATCCTGAAACAACCCACCATGGAAAACCCTAAGAGGGTTGTTATGAGTCGGACAGGACTCGAGGGCACCTAACAACAGCAACGAACATTTCCTGAGGTCCCCACTCAGGCTCAGGTGCTACAGCAAATGATTCTGTGACTTTTCTGCCTACTTGAGGGTGGAACCCAGAGTCTTCCGCATGCCAGGCAGGTGCTCTACCACTGAGCTGCATCCTTGGCCTCTTATCGATTGAGCGACTGATTGAGACAGGGTGTGGGTAAGTGGCGCAGGCTGCCTCCACCCTTGAACTTGTGATCCTTTCAATAAGTCCGAGCTACCCAAATGATCACTACCCCTGTACAGGTGGAGAGTGAGGTTCAGCCACAGGCCTGACTACCCACCAAGTGAGCTGCAGAAATTCAGGCCTGCTGACTCCAGATCAAGCAGTTTCCCCTGTCTACCTCACCCCCCAGACGCGTAGCTGTCAAAAGCGGGATCCGCAAAGCATGCTGGGAATCATCTAGTAGATGAACACAGAGAGCCTGGGATGGCCAACAGGGTGTGGCAATTGCAAAGACTGTTTAAACAAATGACCAACGGTAGAAGATCAAAGGTACCATTGAGAAAAAAAAATACGGTGTTGGGGATCTGGGGCAGAATTGTTGGTAAAATTTTTAAATCCCTTTTTATTCTCAAGGATGGGACTTTTGCAAACATATTTAAGTCTCAGACTTAAAAACCCAGTTTTCCTCTGAGCTGGGTCCCCACCATGCATCCAAATGCCCAGGTGCTAATGCTCTCTCCCGCCCTTTCAGAGCTTCACAAGCACAGAATAAAAACAGCGTGTGCCCGGAATTGCGTTAACTGCCTTGCAAAGTTATTTCATTCCGTCCCTTTTACAACCCAAAGACACAGGTCCTGTTAGGACCCCCGCTTTGCAGATGAGGAAAGAAGCGGAAAGAGGGATGGGACCATCCCACTGCTGGCTGCGGTCAGGGTCGCACCCTCCCTCCCTACCTCTGAGATTTCTTCCAAAGTCCACAAGGGCTGAACTAGAATAACTGCTTTTTACGATGGTCAAATGGAAAGGGCACGTCACACCTACGAGGGCGGCTATTATGAAAGAAAAAAAGAAAGAAAGAAAGAAAGAGAAGAGAAGAAGAGAAAAGAAAAGAAGAAAAGAAGAGAAAAGAAAAGAAGAAAAGAGAAGAGAGGAAAGAAAAGAAAGGAAAAGAAAAGAAAAGAAAGGAAAAGAAACAATGTTGACAAGGATGTCGAGAAACTGGATCGTCACAGTTGCTGGTAGAATGTAGAGTAGTACCACCACCATGGGAAACAGCATGAGAATTCCTCAAAAAATTATGCAGAGGGTCCAAAAATGCCACTCCCTGGCACAGATCCAAAAGTGGAGAAAGCAAGGACTTGAACAGATCCTTGTACAGCCATGTTCAAAGCAGCATTATTCACCAGAGCCAGAAGATGAGAACAATCCAAGTATCCACTGCAGGTGAATAGATCAAATGTGTTATACCCAGAAAATGGAATACTATACAGCCTTAGGGGCTGGGATTTAGCTTAGTTGGTAGAGCGCAGCTCTGCAGTCTCTGAGGTCCCTGGTTCAATTCCTAGCACCGCAAAAATGGGAGAAGGACATGGCAATCCACTCCAGAGGCAATCCCAAAAACAATTAGCTATTTAAAACCCTATGAGGGTTGCTGTGTGTCAGACACAACTTGACGGCACCTAACAACAACAACATGCAGCCTTAAAAAGAAAGGAAATTCTGACATGTGCCACAACATGGATGAACCTTGAGGACATTCTGCCACGCAAAATAAGCCAGTCACAAAGGGACATATACTGTATGATTCCATTTCTATCAAGTATGTAGAATAGGTAATGGCTGCAGCCGTACCACGCTGGCATCTGATCCTGTAAGATTGGGAAGCTAAGCGGGATCTAGTCTGGTTAGTCCTTGGATGGAAGACTGCCTGGGAATACCAGGGGCTATAAGCTTGGGAGAAGGACTTGGCAGCCCACTCCCCCTGCCAAAAAAAAAAAAATCAGCTATTGAAAACTCTATGAATAGTGGAGAAGCACTGACAATAGTGCCAGGCACGGCACAGTGTCACATAGGGTTGCTATGAGTAGGACCCAACAAGGTGACGCATAACAAGAAGAAGAATAGGCGAATCTATGAAGAAAGTAGAATGGCGGCTGCCAGGGGCTGGAGGGAAAAGAAAAGGGAAATTAGCGTTTAAGGGGTTCAGGGGTTCAGAATGAAAAGAGAAACACTTCTGGAGGTAGGTTGTCATGATGTGTATACGGCAATGAAAACCCTATGAATAGCAGAGAAGCACTAACAATAGTGTTTTGTTGTACATAGGGTCGCTAATATCACCGAACTGTCTACTTAAAGATGGTTAAAATGGCGATGTTTTATGTGGGTGATCCTTGGGAGGTGAACCCAGACCCCACACTCACTTTGCAAGTGCTCTACCACTGAGCTGCGCCCTCAGTCCATTTTTTATTTTTTTTTATTTTGAGTTAGGGTCTCACTAAGTTACTCAGGCTGCCTCTGGCCTCAAACTCAGGATCCTCCTTCCTCTGCCTCCCAAGTTGCTGGGATGATAGGTGTGCACTACCACCCCCAACTTAAATGTTTTAAGTTATGTGTATTTTAGCACCCAAACAAGACAAAGAAGAAAAAAGTCCACACGCAAAAACCAAAGCTCTAATTACCACATGACCCCAGCCCACAGGGATGCATGTCCTCTAGGCAAGTCTCTGTTTAAAGCCCTCATGGTCCACACTGGGTTATACCCAAGTTGAGGACACAGTGTGGGGACAGAGAAGCCCTGTTCCTGATCACAAAGGGTGACGACCTAGTGGGGAGGAGGAAATTAAGTCCTATAAAATTGGGGCCAGATGTTATGTCCTCCAGAGCCAGAAAAGGAGATGGTAAAAGAGGAATGGTCAGGGATGCCTTCCTGGAAGAGGCAATATCACAACTGAGACTGGGAGGAGTCAGCCAAATAGGGGAGGAGTTGGTATGGCAGAGGAAAGAGCATATGCAAAGGCCCAGAGGTGTGGGAGAGACACAGTCATGGAGCAGGAGCCCATTCATTTACTATCTTTGGGGGCCTCAGGACTGGTTTTGTAAACAGCCAAAGAGGGCCAGCTTTCTAAATATGGTACAATCTTGTGAACTTGAGCCCAGTCACATCAAGGAATAAAACTCACTATTCTGAGATTCAGAACAGGGTGGCTCTCTTCAGGGCAACCACCTGTCCTAGCTTACCTGGGACAGACCTATCACTCAAAAGTGTCCAGGTTTGCATGATCAATTACTCTATCACCTTTACTTATTTAATTGTAGTAAAAATAACATAATATAAAATTCACTATTTCAGCCATTTCAAAGTTCAAAACGCAGCATCATTTAGTAAGTTCACATTGCAGATGCTTATAAATTGAAAGTATGGTTAAGGCCTGAAGTCATACCACTGTGGCAACCGATCCCATCAGATCTTGGAAGCTAAGCAGGGTCCGGCCTCGTTAGTACTTGGATGGGAGACCTCCTGGGAACACCAGGTGCTATAAGCTTGGGAGAAGGACCCGGCAACCCACTCCCAAAAATCAATCAGCCATTGAAAACCCTATGAATAGCAGAGAAGCACTAACAATAGTGTTTTGTTGTACATAGGGTCACTATGAGTCAGACACCAACTGGATGGCACCTAACAACAACATTGTTAAATCAAAAATGCACTTGAAATGGACCTAATGCTGGGCACCGGAGGTGAAGCCAGGAGGATCTCAAATTCAAGGCCAGAGGCAGCCTGTGCAATTTAGTGAGACCTTGTCTCAAAATAAAAATGAAAAAGAGTCTGTGGGTGCAGGTCAGTGGGGGAACACTTGCCTAGCATGCATGAGGCCCTGGTTCAACTCCCCCAGGGCATTGAAACAAAACAAAACAACAACAGAAAACAAAAAGCAACACCAAAAAAATAAATAAAATCCAATGCATCTAACCTACTAAAAACCATGTTTCAAGCTGGTCTTTCTTAAGTGAACTAAGAACGCTTACGTGAGCTGATAGTCCTGCCTCCGCATCTAACACAAAGCCTATTTGAAAGAAAGTGTCAAACAGCTCTTGTAATTTATGGACACAGTACACACACCGACAGTGCCTGCCCTTCCCTCTCCAGCCTTGGGGCTGGCAGGGAGCTGGGACTCCCAGTGGTTGCTGGGAGAGTCTACAGTGTCTACTCCATGGCTGCATCACCATGAGCAGGGATCAGCCCAGAGGCTGTGTCCAGCCTGGCCTGGCACTGGCAGACAGGACAGGAAGAGAGTCTTGCCTGGGAAAAGAGCAAAATCCCCAAGTTCAAAGCACAGTTTCTATGGTTTGCATGCAAATGGCTTTCACATCCCCACAATGGTCAAAGACCCTAAGTGGAATCATTATAAGCAGGGGACTATCTTTTCTATGCAATCACCACTCTCTAATTTGGAAATATTTTCCCAATGAAAATCCTGTATCACTCCCGGTTTCCACCTCCCCAGCCTTTGGCAACACTGACCTGCTTCCTATCTCTGTGGCTTTGCTGTTTCTGGATACTTCTTAACAAGGGAATCCATGCCCCTCACCCCTCCTGGTCCCGGCTCCTTCCCTCTTGTGACGCTTCGATGCCAGGCCCACCCAGGCCCAGGGCTGGTCCCAAAACAGTCAGGGACCCCTCCTTACTCTGGGCCTCTAAAATGAGAGGCTGTACCAGGTCAGTAAGTCCCCTCCTTTTAAAGACTCTGCCTTTGGGATGTGGCTCAACCCTGAGATTCATCATAGGCTCCTGCCTAGCCTCCTCCCCTGCAGCTGACACTCCCCCTGTGCACACCAGCTTTCTGGATCCTGGATGCAGGTTCTAAATCTCCCACACATCATCCGCGCCCAGGAAAGGGTGGTTGAAGGGCCAAATAAAAGCCTTACTCCACAGCTGATAGGGGAGCAGTCAGAGCTGCATTTCCTAGTCTTATTTCTGTAAAATTTGCATTAATCAGTGCAGCATTTCCCAGAGCACTCAGCCTTAGAGTCTCACTTGGTCCTACACCCCCAGCTCGCTTTTCCCAAGCTTCCTGGCCCCGTAGATGTGGGCAGCACATGCTCACAACCACAGAAGACTCCTCTGTGGTATGAAGTGGGTTTGGAGCACGTTAGACTCAATATTAGTAAACAGGAGCCTTCTGGCCACTTGCAGAGCCTCTGACACACCAAAGTGCTGTTTAGACCTTCACAGCATGACCCAACCTGCCTCCCCCATCCTCCCTGGCCAGGTGCACCAGCTGATCAGGAAAAAAGAAGGTTATACCTTATCTTTTCCCCTCTATGTAAACATCCGCCTTTTCAATTTTCATTGGCCTGTTCCTTCCTACAATTTGTGCTATTTTGGGACAGGCTAACCACTTGCTGTAACCATTAATCAAGTGGCTTTTTTGTTTTTGTCTTGTTTTTTTTCTCTAGAGCAAGGTTTAGCAAACTAAATAGTCTGGAAGCCAAGCCCGGCCCACTGCTTGTTTTTGTAAATAAAGTTTTATTGAAACACCGTCACACTCACTTATGACTATTGGCCATGGCTTTTCTCAAGAGCCATTATCTGTGTCTCTGTTTCAGTGGCAGACTTGAATAGCTGCCACAGAAGCTATATGGCCCAGATAAACTAAGATATTTACTATGGCGCTTTACTCATAAAGTTGGCTGACCCTCGCCCACAATGTGGATAAATAAGTCCCCTGAAACACAGCAGACCCCAAGGACACTACACCGTCCTCTTTCAAATATCCAATGCTCTTGCAATATTCTGGCTGCAGCCCAACCCTTTACTAGACCTCTTTGTGCTCCACGTGGGAACGCCATAAATATTCACAATGCAGATAAGCACTTTAGAAAGTGTTTTTAGCCATCCTCAATCCCACCATCCAGGCTCAACAGCTACTACTGGCATTGTACTAGCCGCCCAACGGAACCAACGTTCATTTCCAAAATAGGAAATTCCACTCAAAACTGAAAGAACTTGAGGTGGGTGCTGTCTGAGAACTTAGGTTTCTGCTTTTGTTTTCTTCTTTGTCGGCTGCCTGGTGTTTTTGAGATAGGGTCTTGTTATGCAGCTTAGGCTGGCCTCGAACTCACGATCCTCCCACCTCAGCCTCCCTAGTGCTTGGATCACAGCTGTGCACCACTATGCCTGGCAGAACTTTAGACTTTTTGTTATCATTTAATTTCACAGCATGTCAGGAACCCCTTTCACATCGACAGCTTTCCACCCTCCGTAGCAGTTTCTAACGCTTCACACTATTCCGCTATAAAGACACCTCATGATTAGATAACCCAGCCTCTACTCCCAGATCTTTAAGGTATATACTCTCCCGTCATTGAACATTAGAGCTGACACTGCAATTATCTTAAACCTGAGTGCAATTATTTTCCCAAGATGAATTTTGCCTAGAAGCGGGCTGTCTGCTTTAAAAGGTGTGCAACTTTTTGGGGGTGTGTGCAGAATCACACCCCAGGAAACATTTCCCAGTCTGACTTAGTTTGAAGCTCTGGAGGTCTGGATTCCAGCCTCTCCCCTGGTGCTGATGAGCTGGTGGGTGATAAGCTGACCCGCAGCCCTGCCCACACTGGGAGTCTTCCCGGCTCTCCTGTCTGGCCGATCATCACTAACTTGACTAGATTCCCGAGCGCAATGGGAACAGCTTGCAGAAAGAAGAAGGGCAGGGCCCAGCTCAGAAGCTTCTGGCCTAGCCTGGTGCTGGCAGATGGGAGTGGAAGGAAGACCCCGCCCCAGAAGTGATGTTCAGAGCAGAGGAAACGCAAGCCCAGAGGTCAGCTGCACAGAATACACAGCACAGTGCTGGCCTTGGAAAAATGTGGATACAGCATGGCCTCTCTCTAGGGAGCCTGAGCCACACATGTTACGTTTCATTAAAAAATAGTAAATCCGTCCAAGCTCAAACAGGTATCAGGAGGAATTAGCTTATGTTGGCCTAAGAGCAGCCTGAAGTACAGAACTTAAGTCCTGGAGAGGTTTGATCACATCACTCCCCACCTCTAAAACCATCAATGGCTCCCACTGACCATCACCTTGGGCAAGGTGTCACCCTCCCCATCCCTGCCAAAGGAAACTAGTCTATACTGAAAGCCCTGACCACACTCCAGATTCTTAATTGTTGTTGTTAGGTGCTGTCGAGTCGATATCCGACTCACAGCGACCCTCATCAGGTTTTCAATGGCTGAGTGTTTCAGGATTGCCTTGGGAGTGGATTGCCAGGTCCTTCTTCCATTTTTGCAGTGCTGGGAATTGAACTATGGACTTCAGAGACTGCAGCACAGTGCTCTACCAACTGAGCTAAATCCCAGCCCCCAGATTCTTAAAGGGATCCCATAACTTAAGGGCAATTTTTTTTTGTAGTGGTGGGGGTTGAACCCAGAGCCTCACACATTATGCCCAAGTGCTCCCTCACTGAGATGCACCACCAGCCTTTCTATATTTTGAGACAGAATCTCACTAAGTTGTGCAGGCTGCCTCTGGCCTTGAACTCTTAATCCTCCAGCCTCAGCCTCCAGAATCACTGGGATTGTGGAAGTGCGCCACAGCACCGGACTTCAACGCCCTTTACATTCTAGTCCTTCTCCATGGACAGTCCTTTACCCCCAGCATGATTTCCATCTGCCTGAATCCCTCTCTGCCTTTTGTTGTTGTTGCCGTTTTTAAGTGCCACCGAGTCAGTGTCCAACTCACAGCAACCCTACGTACAACAGGCAAAACACTATTGTCAGCACTTCTCTGCTATTCATAGCATTTTCGATGGCTGATTGCTTTTTGGGAGTGGGTTGCCAGGTCCTTCTCCCAAGCCTACAGCACCTGGTGTTCCCAGGCGGTCTCCCATCCAAGGACGAACCAGGCCTGACCCTGCTTAGCTTCCCAGATCTGATAGGATCAGAAGCCACACAGCAAGCACTCTGCATTCTAGAGCAATTTAACAAAAGGTCACCTCTTCCAGGAACCCCTTGATGATTTCCCAGGCCAAAGTGACTTCCATCCCTCAGTGAACCTTATCAAAATGCCTGTCTCAGGCACAAGCCCTGTTCTTTCTCCCTTGCAAGATTTTCCTCCTCAAAAAACCCCTACCTTTGGGTGCAGACCCTTCCCTGAACCCATTTGATGCCCAAGGCCGGGCATTGGAGATAGAACAGGATAGAGCTGGGTCCCACAGAGGTGGCAGGCAGCCCACGTGGGACATGAGATGGTTTTAGGTAACAGTTAAAGTGCTTAAGTGACACTGTGTGGCAGCTGTTTCCTTTCTGATTCTCACAGGAGCCTTTGGAAATTCCTGAGACAGACTCTGCCTGGTGCCAGCAGGCTTTAACACCTACAGATCCATTACCTTTCCATCCCCAGGGGAACACAGAGAGAACAGCCCCAAGCTCGGACCACTAGCTGCTGCCATAGCAGAGTTTAAAACATCCTTTTATTTTCACTGTATGTAATCTTTACAGTTATTACCTGTTTAAGGCAAGTACTACTGGTTTTCTGTGTACAATAAGGATCTTTTCAAAAGTTCCTTTTTCAACAATTCTATTGAACTTTGGAAAAACTACAAAGTTTTAAAAAATACACTAACAGTTCAAGGGTTAAGCGAGTACGGTATAAGTTCATGCTTTTGTTTGTTTATTTCATTTGAACAAGGGAAATCAGCGGGCAAGTGGAAAGAACATGATATTAGAGTCAAGAGGACAGGTATTGACTCTCAGGAAGTTTTCCTCCCAAAGTCAGACTGACTTGCTCAGCTTTCTTGGTAGTGAGGAGTGGCCATGTGAGTCAGTTCTAACCCCAAACACACAAGAACAAAAGGGCATGACTTCTAGGGAGTCCTTTGTTTTGCCAGTAAAACAGATAGATGCAGTTTATGGTTCCTGCCTGGAACAAGGGTGTGATGTCTGGAGTCATGGCAACCATCCTGGGACCAAGAGACCATAAGCCAACATTTTAAGGATGTTGTTGTTAGGTGCCATCAAGTAGTGCCCGACTCATAGTGACCCTTATAGGGTTTTCAATGGCTGGCTGTTTTTTTGGGATTGACTCGGGAGTGGGTTGCCACATCCTTCTCCCGTTTTTTTTTTTTTTTTTTTTTTTGGTTTGTTTGTTTTTTGGTGTATGTGTGGTGCTGGGAATCGAACTCGGGACCTTGGAGACTGCAGAGTGGCACTCTACCAACTGAGCTAAATCCCAACCCCATTTTAAGGATAGTAACACAGAAAAGACCATAGCTGTGCCATTGTACTAACTCTTAACTGCTCTCCTCTGGTCTATGTATGTAAAAATATAATAACAACATACTTATTTAAGCCATTGTTACTTAGGGTTTCTGTTACTTGTAGGCAAAACCATACCTAATGGGCACAAAGAGTTTGGCATGAATTAGGTAAGTGGACAAAAGGGCTTGTAAGTGAAGGTTATAGCCGAGGTGCCCTGCAAGGATCATGTCTTCTCTCAAAGCTCAGTTTATGAGTCAGTCCAATGGCAAAAGAGTCAGAGGATTAAAGGAGGTAGTGTATGCAAAACACCTGTCAGCAGACTTGGCACGGGGTAGGGGTCTACAGACATGTGACCAATTAATAGCCAAGAAACAGACAGAATAGGAAGTGTCACAGACGAATTTGTGAGGTGATGGGGTTTGGTCGGTGGAGGAGTCTGAGATCCAAAGGAATAACTCTCTAATGAAACAATTGAGAGAGAGCAATTTGCAAGGAGAGTCGAGCTTCATCCAACTCTCAGGCTGTCGCCCTTCCGGAGCTGGAGGGCGGGGAAAGCACAGCTCCCAGGGAGTGGACGCTGTTCACTAGGGGGACCTGTGAGCTACACCAGCCCGCCACCTGCACAGGCCTGGATCAAGAGGCGGGAGAGCGTCAAAGAACGTAAAAACACCAGACAGCGTCTCCCTGAATCAGGCCGAGAGATCTTCTAGAGGCAGCACTGCGGGCGAGCTCATGTCCCAGCCAAGGAGACGTCTCTGCTCCACCTCCAGCCGCTGCACACCGCCCTTCGCCAGCCATCCCGATCCTGCGCCACGCACACCACCCACCCCTGGTGATGTTTCCTCCTGGCTCCCTCAGGCACAGGGTGGTTGGCAACTAGCTGGCTCCTTCCCTCCTCCCTCCCGCCAACAACCCAGGGTCTCTTAAACCTGCTGAGATCAGGACGGCAGGCCTGCCCTTGGCACAGAACCTGGGCTCCCTGCAGCCGAGAGGCACAGCACACAGGCCCCAACGGGCAAAAGGGAGCCCCGCCATTGGCCCAAGTCAATCTGATGCCTTCATCCTTCACCTGGGTAGGCGCAGGGCCCAGGGAAAGTCTCCTGTTAGTAACTGCCACCCACAGATGACTGGAGCTAACTGAGCACCCGTTTTGAGAGAGCACATTAGATGAATCACCCCGTTTGATCTACGCTCCGGGGTGAGGCCCATTTGGTGGATGAGGAGGACAAGGGAGGTTTAAGCAACAGCTCCAAGAGGCAGAGCCAGGATTGGAACTGGGGTGGCCCCCTCTCGGGAACCTGCCCCCTCAAGCTGCAGAGCACCAGCGCCTGCTGGGTTATGAACGACCCAAGTGCTGGGGGAGCCGCCAAGGGCTCCAGACGCCCATCATCTGCTGACACCCTCGGTGACCTCCTAGGGTTCAGAGGATCATGAGCCCCATTGGACAAGGGGGTAAACTGAGGTCTGGAGAGACAAATGGTTCACGGAGGTCAACGGCCTCGTGAGCTGGCAGGCCTCCCAACTCCATGGCGGCTGCTCGTCTCTCTTCTCTCACTTGCTCTCACTGGCTGGCTCGGGACCCACTTGGCTCACAGCAGGTTTTCTGGCGGGCGTGGGAACAGAACATCCTTGGCCTTGAAGCGTGGACTGCAGGGACAGGCAGGCAAGGCCATTCACAGATGGTGACAACAGCAGTGGGGTGGCTGAGCCATGGCAGAAGAACATATAGGGATCAGGACAGTGCCTGCAAAGACATCTGGGTAGGGATCCCCAAAACCTCCCAGCACATCAGCTCACATCGCCAAAGGGACTGTGCAGGTGGGATTAACTGGGATGGGAAGATGAGCCTGGACTACCTAGGTGGGACAGGTGTCTTGACAGGGTCCTTTAAAGAGGGAGGTAGGAAGCTCAGAGTCAGAGAAACTGTGATTGGTGGAAGCAGAGATCAGAGTGACTGGAGCCACAAGCCAGGGAATGCAATAGCTTCTTGCAGCTCCAAGAAGCCAGAGGGTATGGATCTTTCCTGCAGCCTCAGGGAAACACGCTTGGGGAAACCTAGCCACACTTCTGCCTCCAGAACCATCAGGTAAGAAACTGTGCTCTTCACGTCCTTGAAGTGGGATGACTTACCCCAGCCTGAGAAATGAGCGGGCATCGGGACACAGAGGCCTGCAGCGGGCAGTGCTGAACTGAGCAGTTTCCTGCAGGGGGCAGTACTGAGCTGAGCGGCCCCCTGCAGGGGGCAGTGATGAGCTGAGAGGCCGCTTCCAGGGAACAGTGTTGAGCTGAGAGGCCGCCTGCAGGGGGCAGTATTGAGCTGAGAGGCAGCCTGCAGGGGGCAGTGCTGAGCTGAGCAACTTCCTGCAGGGGGCAGTGCTGAGCAACTGCCTGCAGGGGGCAGTGCTGAGCTGAGCACCCGCCTGCAGGGGGCAGTGCTGAACTGAGCAGCTGCCCCAACCACCCAATGCTGGGTCAAGTTCCTTGGTCCCTAACCCAGCGACCACTGTCTCAGGCCTTTCACAGCACCAAACCCCGGGTGGTAAGGCCAAGTAGAGAACTAACAGAACTTCCCAGGTAGCTACTAAAATTCAAGGTCAATTAGTTAGAATCAGAGAATTTTTAAATCAGGGCCTCCCTTAACCATGCCAGCCCCATTTCAAGTGCTCAAGAGGCCAAGGGGACAGGGACCTTAGTGGGCAGCATGGAAACTTCATTGTGCGGAACAGTGTTGTATATAATCCCTGCCCACAAATGTGAACACTGAGGCTCAGAAGGCAGGACGGGGCAGGGCTGCCCTGGGAACCTGGATCTTTTAACTCATCCTCTGCTTTGCCAGCCCCAACCTTATTTATGTTTGTTTGCATATTTTTTGAAGTACTGGGGGTTGAACCTTGGACCTCACCCATACTAGGCAAGTGTTCATCCACTGAACCCACACCACCAGACCCTTTTTTTCTTTCTTATTTTTGAAACTGGGTCTCACTAAGTTGTGCCGGCTGCCTCTGGCCCTGAACTCACGATCCTTCCACCTCTGCCTCCAAGAATCGTGTGCTTCACAGTAGGAAGGCACCAGCCTTATTTAACTGAGCCACTAACCACACATCTAGTGTGAGGAGCTACCTGCGACCCATGGCATGGCTGAGAATGGCCTGCTTTGACCCCGTTGACCTTAAACTCTGGGACACCAGGATGCAAACAAAAGTCGCAGCCTTGGGTTAATGAAGGGCTCTGCTTAACGAAGGCTCCACACCGAGTTACAGGCAATGTGCTTTTGGGATTTAGACTGAGGAGACTTGGAGGTTGCCACCATCAACACTGCCCCTGCTCACCCAGGCCTGACGTTCTGATTAATTGGTTTACAGGATGCTAGAAATATCTGTCTGCAGGGCCAAAATTATACCATAAACACATAGCAGAACTTGGTTCATGATCTAAAGCACCCTTTCTTCCTCCCAGGAATTCACTCAGGATCCTCTGGCTGATAGATAATGAGCTATAATGAGCACCATCAAGCCCTTTACACTTTAGCTGAAGGCAGTTAGCGTTTCAGGGGAAAAAATAAAATATAACTGAAAATAAGTTTCAGGTTTGTTCGCTTGGGGGCAGGGACATGGGTGTGGATGGGGTTAGAGGGCTGGGACAGACTTGCTCGCTCTCTATATTCTGGACAATCTCCACTGTGAATCTTGTGAATATATTGCCTAGCCAGATAAATAAGTAAAAGCTAAACTTGAAGTGCCTGCAGCTGTGCCACTGTGGCATCCGATCCCGTCAGATCTCGGAAGCTAAGCACGCTGGGCCTGGTTAGTCCTTGGATGGCAGACCACCTGGGAACACCAGGTGCTGCAGGCTTGGGAGACTGACCCGGCAACCCACTCCCAAAAATCAATCAGCCACAGAAATAAATAGCAGAGAATGCAGAGAAGCACTGGCAATGATGTTTTGCCTGTTGTACACAGGATCGCTATGAGTCGGACACCACCTCGAGGGCACCTAAGAACAACAAACTTGAAATGGTCTATGTCCAATATGGACATTAGGATGCCATTTCTAGACAGGCGCACATGGAGCGGTATAGAATATGAATATATGGATGCCCAGAGAAAGTGTTGGGCTGGAGTTTCTCTCTGTTGGTAGAGTGCTGCTCTGCACTCTCTGAGGTCCTAAATTCAATCTCCAGCACTGCATAAACAAGAGAATGACCTAGCAGCCCTCTCCCGAAACAGCCATTGAAAAACCGATGAACAGCAGAGAAGCACTGACAATAGTGCTGGGCATGGCACAGTGTCAGGGAGTGTTTCATTCTGTCACTATGAGTCAGACCTAACTTGACAGCACCTGAGAGAAAGTATTAGAAGAATCTCTATATGAAAATGTTGAGAAAAGTTATCTCTAAGTTGTGGGAGATAAGACTTTCCTTTTCCTTAGTTCTAATTTCTGAATTTCATACGAGAACATTTTCTGTTGTTCTTTTTATTTTGTTTTGTTTTGGTTTTGAGACAGAGTCTTGCTATGTAGCTCAGGCAAGTCTTGAACTTGTGATCCTCCTGCCTCTGCCTCCCAAGTGCTGGGATTACAGGCGTTTGATACCATGTCAGCCTTCAAGAGCAGATTCTATCTGAATGTGTAGCCGGTTGTTATGTGAAATACTTCACAGACAAAACTTTATTTCTCCCAGCAACTTTTGAGGCAGGTAGTAAGTACTGTACTCCCACTTTACCAATGAGAAAACTGAGGTTCAGGGACATGAAAGCCATGACACCCACCCTCTGCAGTCCTTCGCTGTGCTTCCTTCTGATTAAATGAATGTGTCTGAAATGAGAAGGGGGGAAAAGTTTGTTTTCTTTTCTTCAAATGCCAAAGACACTTAAAGCACAAAGTTAAAGTCCATGCTGTGCCAAATATGACTGTCACCCTAGCCAAATGTTTCTTGGGGATGCAAAAGCCACCACCCTTGGTGCCCTGCCCTATCCCTTCACTTCATTTCTAGATGCAGAAAGCTGCCTGCCAATGGGCATCTGCCACTCTCTGGCTGAAGGCTGGGGTTTTGGCTGTCCGAGGAGCAAGCAGCACAGGCCAACAGTGCTGCTAGTAGATGCTCATGGCATGTGCAAAGGCCCCAGGGCAGGAATGTGCCTAATATACAGTCTTCAACCACTGACTAAAGACACTGGTGATTTAACGCCCAAGCTCCCTCCTTCCTCCTCTGAGGAGAAGCCTGACATATGTGTCCGGATAACACACCCTGCTTTAGCTCCTTGACTTCCTTGTCTCCTTTCCACCCTCACCCAGTGCGGCCACTCATGCACCCGCCTTTGCCTAGGACCTGCCTGGAGCAGCGCCATCTACAACAGCTGAGGACACTCTGCGGCTGTGCCCATCTCTGCCCCTGCCTGATGGTTACCGTGGCTACCAGGCACACCCCAGTAGCCCCCATGAATCCTGGTGCCCACCAAATGTCCAAACCCACCCTAGGTACTTGGGGGAACAAAACCCAAAGTGCTTTTCTTCCTGGATCATTAAAGCACAGCATTTCCACAGCAAACATGAAGCCTAAGCACCTTAAGACAAGCCTGTGGGGGTTTCAGGCAAGGATCATGAGAAAGAGCAAAAAGGGACAGCACTTTCCCCAGCCCAGAGGTGTCGCACATGCCAGTTGGAATTCCAACTAGGACAGTGGCAGGGGGTCCTGATTTACGACACAATACATACAGACAGTCCCCAACTTATAATGGTTCAAGTTAGAATTTTTTGACTTCACAGTGGTGCCAATCCAGTAGAAACCACACTTGGATTTTGAACTTGGACCTTTCTCTGGGCTAGTGACACGCAGTAGGATCTTCTCTTTCGGTGCTGAGTGGGAGTGAGCCACAGCTCCCAGTCACCCGCATGGTCACAAACCCCCTAAAACAGGGAACCCCACAGCCAGTCACTCACTTACAGAGGATAGCAGGGCTGGGAACTTTTCTCAAGGCAGGACATTCCCAAGGTTCCTGAGCTCCCCCGGGGAGCAAACCAAGGCCTCGGGCAGCTGAGACCCCATCTTTGCCACCCAGCACCCTCCTCTGCCTGCCCCATCCTGCTTCCCTCTCTGTGCCTTGTGCACGAAAGGCCCGCTCCATCTCTTCCACAGACGGCCCAAATACCTGCCTCAAGTTCTGCTTCTCGGGAACCTGACCAACCTAAGCCAGAACTCCACGCGGACACACTGCGTCTCGAACATGATACAAATGAGTTACACAATTCCAGCGACAGGCTCAGGACGCAGTCCTATAGTGAGGACAAAGCCCATATGTTGGGGGGGGCGGGCTTGGCATGTGTGTGTATGCTCCCTCGACTGTGCTAGGGACGTCTTCTCCCAGGCTCCAACGCCTTGTATTTCTCAAGGATACACTGAAGAACCCAATCAAAACATCCCTGCTTCTCGCCACCAGTAAGGACGCTCTCCCAAGTCCCCACGGCCACAGACAGCCCTCCACTGAACCACCCTGCCCCATCGCCAGCTCTCGCGATAGCCAGCTGGGCAGAGGGAGCCATTGCCCCATGAGTCATTGCAAGCCTCTCCCCTGAGGGTGACTCACCACACCTTGAGGCTTGGAACTTGAGGCCATCTCCTAAATCCAGCTCAGCCTCACTGGCCACCTGCTCTCCCAGACCCTAATCTTACCCAGCATAATCTCCAGCTGGTACAAGCTCAGAAGACCCCAGGGTCTGGGGATGACACACGGAACTAGCAGCTAGAAGCCCTGTCTCCTCACCCTGCCCGTTCCGTTCCCCTCTGTGTGACCGTTCAGAGCCCAAGCTTCTGATTCAATCCACTCAGCCTCTACGGGCTGTGCGACCTTGGGCAACTCATCCACCTCTCTGAGCCTCAGCTTTCTCTTCTATAAAATGGAGGCAAGGGATAAAGTTCACCTGCTGTGGCTGTGGATTAAATGGGATCATCTGTGCCCGCTGCTTAGCCTAAATGCCAAAGGTCACCACGCAGGCCTCCTTATCAACCTCAGCAGGGCTGTGAATCACTCAGAGAGGCTGCGGGTGGGGGCATGGGAAATGAGGCTCTTCCTCTTCCCCGTGTGTGCAGGAAAGTGCCGGGGAAATGCGGAAGGGCAGGCTTTGTCCCCCACCCCCCACCCCTGACCCCGAGGAAGCAAGGCTGCCTGGAGAGTGCACAGAGCAGTTGCTCGGCAGACAGGACCTCTGCTTGCTAGAAAATTCATCCTCAGAAGATGAGCCCAAGTGAACGGCCTCTCTAGACTGAGACCCTCTTCCACCTGGAGATGCTTTCCCGCACACTGCCCGCAATCCCAGGCAGAAGCAGGAATGGGGAGCCCCTCCCTCGAGACAGCCTCTGGACTCTGCCTCCATCTCCCCTGAGCTGCAGTTCTCTGACCCCAGTCAGCAGGAGACACCCTGTGCCCATCAGCCACCCTGGGAAAAGCCAGCTCAGTCCTAACAGGCGGTGCTGGGCCCCAGCTCCGTCCCCTAGGTCTGGGAACCGATTTCTCTCTGCTCCTTGGGGGTGGAGAGCCCTGCTCCCTAGTGCTTTGGGACCATTCCCAAGGCAGTTGCACTATTGGCGGGCCTCTGCCGTCTTCACCAGAGAGCAGCCCAGTGGCTCCCAGAGGTAAGCTGCTCGCTAGCGCACCCTAGTGGTCCACCACCTCCCGAATAAACCTCCTGCTCTCGCACCTTGGGTCAGCTTGGCCTCTGGGGAAGCCTGCCCCGACACCCCTCTTTCCTGGAACCGCTGACTCACAAGGGATAACCTGGTTCGGAATACTCACCTCGCAAGGTGTTACGGAACAAGGCGAGACACACTCCACCGGGAAACGAGTCACAAGCCAGGCTGCCAAAATGATGTGGACTCTGATGTTTCCCATTGCTGCACATTAACCAACTTATCCAAAAGATTTACTGACCTACTAGGTGCCCGAGCCTGTGGTGGGGGATGAATGCAAACATCGGGGTCCCTGTTCAGATGGGGTTTATAGAGGAAGGGGGTGGAAAAGACAGGCAATACATAAGCCAACAAGGTCAAGACAAAGGTGGTCTCCTGTGACAAGGGAGGCAGAGGGAACAGGGTCTGTGACAGGAACCACACTTGGGCCTCGCAGATTAGGTGATCCAGAGAGGCTTCCTGGAGGAGGTGACATTGCAGCTGTATCACCTGGTGGGTTAGAGGGGGCAGGCCAAAGGAAAAATCATGAGGTCTAGGGTCAGAAAAGAGCTTGGGGCATGGAAGAAGTAGGAAATTCTGCTAGAGGGCTGGAGGGAAGTGGGGAGAATGCCAGGGGCTGAGTTCAGAGAGGGGAAGTGGGCAGGTCTTATAGGGCTGAGAGGGGGCTGGGGCCTTTCAAAGAGTCACCTGTTGCCCTTGCACTCTGATCTGCTTCCTCAAGGAGGACAGGGTGGAGTTAATACCTGCCCTCCAGGAGCCCCTGAATGGCCCTCTCGCAGGGCAGGCTGGCTCACATGTCCAGCCTCCATCCTGCTCGCCCAGGTAAGAACTGCTGGCTTCCGGGCAGGTGGAAGAAGGCGGCCAGGGCTGCCTGGTGGGCATTGTGTCTGGAGAGCTTCAGGTAGTGGTTCCTGGTGCACAGTCTCAGATCCAAGTCCCGCCTCTACTGGCTCAGGCAAGTCTCTGAACTCCCTGAGCCTCAGTTTCCTCACCTGTCCAATGAGTTAAGAATCCTACCGCAAACAGCAGCTGCGAGTTCTGCTAAGAATGTGTGGGGGGAAACACTTGGCGCTGTTTATGAATGGGTCCTGTTTTAACTGGTCTCCTACTCGGTACCAAAGGGGCCGGAGTTTAGCTCAGTTGGTAGAGTGCTGTTCTGTGTTCTCTGAGGCCCTGGGTTCAATCCCCAGCACCGCAAAAATGGGAAAAGGACCTGGTAGCCCACTCCCGAAACAATCAGCCATGGAAAACCCTATGAATAGCAGAGAAGCACTGACATAGTGCTGGGCATGGCACAGTGTTGAGGAGTGTTTCGTTCTGTTGTGCACAGGGTCGCTATGAGTTGGACCTGACTCGACAACAAGAAGTAGGTAGCAAGTGTTGCACTGGGAAGTCAGGAGTACAGCTGGGAAAAAGACAGCCTGGTGTTGGGTCAAGCAGAGGAAAATATCCAATGCATAGGGAAGTCAGGAACGACAGCCCGCCACAGTGACGCATGCCTGACCATCCCAGGGACTCGAGATTTGGAGGCAGCTTACACAACATAGAAGGCTGCTGTCTCAAAATAAAACATTTAAAAATGGCCTGAGGGTGCAGCCCAGAAGTAGAGCATTTTACAAAGTATGCACAAGGGCCTGGCTTCAAGCCCCCACTACTGCAAAATAGAAAAAGAAGTCAGGAATGATGGATGAGACAAAATGGTGCATGCACACAGTAGGTGTGCACGCACATAGTAGGTGTGTTCCCTCCACCAGGACCCTGTCTGTCCCTCAGGGTAAGCCCAGAGCCACCTGCCGCAGCCCAAACCCTGCCAGGTAAGGCTCCTGTCTCTTGCAGAGACTCAGGCAGGCTAAAGAACCCAGCTCTTTAGTGGTCACTCAGCCCAGCAGAGCCCAAGCCCCAGCCCCTGCCCCACTCCCCAAAGGCAACGTCCCAAAGCCCTGGAGACGGTCTCTTGGAACATGGGTTCAGGTGTGACCGGATCTGCCGGTGACGCATGAATTACGTCCACTCTGCAAAGCAAACCAGGAAATGTGGATGCGGCTGTGTCCAGGAGGAGATGGGCGGGGACAGGAGGGCCACAGGAACCCCCATCCCTGACCTCCTCCCTACACCAGGGGAAAAACAACCACAATAAAAAAAAAAAGAACCCAGCAACACAATAAGCCCTTTTTTAGCTCATAAATGAGCCCTCAGTAGAGACCACGGCCTAGAGTCCTCCCAATTATGGGCTGACTGCAAGGATTACTGCCTGCAGCCATAGCACTGTGGCGCCAATCCTGTCAGATCTAGGAAGCTAAGCAGGGTCGGGCCTGGTTAGTACTTGGATGGGAGACCCCTGGGGAACACCAGGTGCTGTAGGCTTGGGAGAAGGACCTGGCAACCCACTCCCAAAAACCAATCGGCCACTGAAAACCCTATGAACAACAGAGAAGCTCTGACAAAGTGTTTAACCTATTGTACATAGGGTCGCTATGAATTAGACACTGACTTGATGGCACCTAACAACAACAACAAGCATTATTATTCTCACTAGACAAAGGGGGAAACTGAGGCTTAAAGAAATTGACTGCCTTGTCCAAGTTCAGACCTCTTGTCAAATTCCACAGCCCAAAAGGCTTAACTGCTTGGCGGGGCTACAGGAGTGAAGAGCACGGACGATCCTCCAAAATAAGGAGGGGTGGGTCGCCTGGGCAGGCCCTGCAGCAAAGTGGGGTGACTGTGTGGTCAAAGGGGGGGCCTTTGGTCCTGGCTCATGACCTCAGTCATGTGACCCAAGCCTCATTTCCACCGCTGGGCCAGAAGAGCCTGGCTTGGTGCCTGGCTACTCGCAGAGCCCCAGGCCCTTCCCACAGCTGAGGATGGAGCCAGGCCTCCAGTCCAATGCCAACACTCCCGAGGCTGCCCACCTGCAAGGCCGGGTCACCCTGGGCCTCCACCCCTCCACCCTGCATGGAGGGGAAGGGCGCAGCCAGAGCCTGCTGCATTTTGCTTGTTGACGCTCCCCAGGGGGCCTGTGCGAGCTGGGGCTGGGTGGCAGGCGGCAGGTGGCCCTGTAGGCCCAAGCCAGTGCCACGCCTGGGTGGGCACAGGTTGAGCACATGCGCACCTGTGTGCCTGAGATGCACGTGAAGCGTGTGGGCCCAGGGAACGTGTTCCCAGGTGGCGGGTGGTAGGGGGTGGGTATTTGGGGTGCCAAGCTGCGAAGGGAGATGCTTAAAACACAGTGTAGATATCTGCTTGTCAGCTCTGCCAGAGTGGGGGAGCTGGGCACTCCAGTGGCTGTGAGGGGTCAAAGGTCCCACCATGTCTGAGCACATCTAGCTGAGGCTGGGGTTAAGACCACAGACCCCAGAGCCACCTGCCTGGATTGCTCTCTTGCTTCGGCCGCTTAGGATGTGTGTGATCAGGAAAATGACAACATCTCCCTGAGCCTCGGTCTCCTCATCTGGAACAGGCGGAGTAAATGAGTAAATGCATATAAAGCACCCACACGATGCCGGCATACAGTAAGTGCTCAATAAAGAGCCTCCTGGTAACTGCCATCATCATGCAAATTCATACTTCCGGTCTGTAGGGGTCATTTGCATCTTTGCCTCATGTTTTGGCCATCAAAATGAAAGCTTATTCCCCGCACCCATGTCATAAAACATATACGCCTCCTCACTCAACAGTTAGAAGGAAAAGGAAGCTGAGATTCACTTCACAATCCAAGAGTGAACATCTGTAAGGCAAAAAACTAACACTCCACTGACCCCTGCAGAGACCCCATGCTGGATGCTGGGGTTACAGTCGTGAATAAAGGGGAGGTACACAGGAAGCATTCCTGAGTCAGGAAGCTCATAGACTGGGTGGGCGGAGACAGGCAGGCTTCAAAGACAAACTCAGGAGCAATTTCAGTGCAAACTGTCATGACAGAAAAGTCAGTACATTAAGAAGGTGCAATAGAGGACCAGTCAGAGGGAAGAGCTTATGCAAAGGTCCTCAGATAGGAGACCTTTAAGAGGAACTTAAAAGTACACAGCAGCCTGGGGCAGACAGCTAGGGGCAAGGGGCACAAGTCAGATGCACAAGGCTAGAAAGACAGGCCAAGAAATGAGACATAATCTAAACACCCAGCAATTGGGGTGTGGTTAAACAGAGTGTGACATTCTTTTCTGGCAGTTTTATGCAGCTATCTTAATGTCCAAATGGGCTGGTGGCATAAAGCTAGTGAAAATAAGAAGCTGCAAAGCTATAAGCATCTGGGGTATTGGACTAACAAAAAACATTAGAGCCAGGTGCAGTGGCATGCGCCTGTAATCTCAGTGACTTGGGAGGCGAGGCAGGAGGATCCCAAGTTCGAGACCAGAGGCAGTCCGTGTAACCTTAGCAAGACCCAGTCTCAAAAAGTAAATAATGGGCTGGGGGTGCAGCTCAGTGGTCCAGCACTTGCAGAGCATGCAAGTGCAAGGCCCTGGGTCCAATCCCCAGTACCACACACACACACACACACACACACACACACACACACACACACACACAAAATAAATAAATAAATAAATAAATAATAAACAATAAAAGGGACTCAGCATAATCCATACACTATATAAAAAACATACCTGCAGCTGTACCACTGCGGCATCGGATCCCGTCAGATGTTGGAAGCTAAGCAGGGTCAGGCCTAATTAGTACTTGGATGGGAGACCACCTGGGAACACCAGGTGCTGTAGGCTTGGGAGACAGACCTGGCAACCCACTCCCAAAAACTAACCCGCCATTGAAAACCCTATGAACAGCAGAGAAGCACTTACAATAGTGTTTCACCTGTTGTATGTAGGGTTGCTATGAGTCAGGCACTGACTTAACAGTGCCTAACAACAACAACATATGAAAAACAAGTGCACCCCCAAACATACAAACCCTCTATACGTTATTTTTTTCCTGCTGTTCAGTGTGTAATATGTCCCCTCAAAAAAATACACACACAGAGTGCAAAAAGAAACATATACACACTTTAGGATGAAAACTTTCCATTTCACTGTTGTAAAAATATGTCACATGCTTGATGGCGCCAGCATTCCTTTGATGAACACCATCTTTACGTGAACGTCATACAACACACTGCTACCATAATCTAATACGACGTTGAAAAGTGATACATAGATAACATCTGTTTTGGGGGGGCAGGACTAAGAGGGTGAACTCAGGGTGTCATGCATACTTTTGCCAGGCCCTACCACTGAACTGCAACCCCAGCCCCTTTTTCATTTATTATCTTGAGACAGGGCTGGGAGTTAGCTCAGTTGGTAGAGTGCTGCTCTGCAGTCTCTGAGGTCCTGAGTTTGATTCCCAGCACCGCAAAAATGGAAGAAGGACATGGCAATCCACTCCCAAGGCAATCCCAAAACAATCAGCCATTGAAAACCCTATGAGGGTCGCTATGAGTCAGACATGACTTAATGGCACCTAACAACAACAACAAATCTTGAGACAGGGTCTTGCTCAATGACACAGGCTGCCTGTGAACCCGCGATGCTGCGGCCTCCACTTCCAGGGCCACTGAGATTCCAGGCATGTGCCCCTGAACCCATCTTTAGGTAACAGCTCTTAAAATATGTATTCATTTTTAGCATCCCCAGTATATATATCTATAATATAATCTATATGTGTATATACACACATGCACATGCATACATACTAAACAGAGAGGGAAAGAAGCTCCCTGCCACCTTCTCCTGCGATCCCCAAATCCCGATGCGGTTTCTGGAGCCAGGGTTTTAAGAGGACAGCCTTTCCCATCCTAATCTCAAATAAACAAGAGTTCCTTTGGCAGAGGTCCCACGCGCCTCCTTGTGCTGATGCTGGAACTCAGACAATAGCATGTTTTCTTGGGAGCTGTAGGGAAGCTCTTAAGGTCTTGCTAGGCTTGGCGAAGTTGCCCAAATAGTTGCTGCCCCACCCCGGCTCTCCCTTTCCTGTGGTCAGGATCTGCCCTCCTCCCACACTCCTGCCTTGGGTTAATGCTTCTCCCAGGGCCCTGGCCAGCCATGAATTCCTGGACCCAGAGGACAGAGTTGTCCACATTAAAGACCACGCAGCCTGAGCTCTCTGGTCACGACAGTGAGGACACTGAGCTCCGAGAGTGGGAGGCCAGACGGGGCCACAATGGAACCTGGTCATCCTTAACAGGATCGCTCACTCCACAAATTCCTGTTAATTAAGCACCTACGACCTGCAGCCTTAATACTATGGCATCCACTCCTGTCAGATCTCAGAAGCTAAGCAGGGTTGGGCCTGGTTAGTACTTGGATGGGAGACTGCCTAGGAACCTCAGGTGCTGTAGCAACCCACTCCCAAAAATCAATTCGCTATTGAAGACCCTATGAACAGCAGAGAAGCCCTGATAATAGTGCTGGGCGAGGCACAGTGTCAGGAAGCATGTCGTATGTTGTGCATAGGGTCGCTATGAGTCAGACCCGACTCCACAGCACCTGTCCACAACAACAGGAAAGCACCTACTATGCGCATTTGCTGGAGGCATCAGGGGTCACACAGACAGAGCGCGCTGACCGTGTGTCTGCTCTGGAAGGCAAAAGTTTCAAGTCAAGGAAAGAATAAAACTGTGTCTAAGCCACCTGCAGGCAATAAAGCAAGGGCCAGCATGATAAACAGTGGCAGTTGGGTGCAGCAACTCTACTTTGGGCAGGGGGAGGCCTCTCGGAGGAGGTGACAGTTTGAGCCGAGACCTAAGTGGAGTGGACTCTGCCATGAAGAGCACCAGGGAAGGAGCCTTCTAGAAAGAGGGCGCAGAAGGCAAGACCAGGAGGGTAAGGAAGGATAGGAAAGAAAGAGGCACAGGGGCTGGGAGATAGGTACAGGAGCATGGACCCCCAGCATGGGCCACAAAGCCACTGAGGGGTTCAGTGGGGCTGTTGCCCCCAGTGAGGAATAAACTAGGGAGGGCTTATTGTTGTTGTTAGGTGCCACCGAGTCGGTGTCCAACTCATAGCCACCCAGCATACAACAGGGGAAACACTATTGTCAGTGTTTCTCTGTTCATAGGGTTTTCAAAGGTGGATTTATTTTTGGGAGTGGGTTGCCAGTCCTTCTCCCAAGCCTACAGCACCTGGTCTTCCCGGGTGGTCTCCCATCCAAGTACTAACCAGACCCGACCCTGCTTAGCTTCCGAGATCTGATGGGATCAGATGGCACAGGGCTACTGCCACAGGCGGGGAGGGCTTATGCCCCCCAAATATTTACTATCTCAGCCCTCATCAGAGAACCAGCCAACCCTAGGAACCCCAGAGCCAGAGGCCTTGTCCTTCACGTCCATGCACAAGGGTCCAAGCTGCTAAGTCTCGCCAGGTCCTGGTCAGGGGCTCAGATAAACCCGTGGGGCGGGGCTGAGGAACACGTAGCCCCGCCCCTCACAAGGTGGTGGGGGTGCGGGGTTCGTGCACGTCACCTAGGCTTGCACCCCACAGGTGGGAGGGTGGGTGCACCAACGGACGGCATGAATACATATGGGAAGAAAACAGAAGAAAAGACCTCCAGTAGAAGCCACCAGCGTTGCCCCTTGGGATGGCCCAAAGGCCCTCCAGAAGCCCCAACCCAGGCTGACATCAGCTGGGCGGGCATCGCTCCGTCGGCGCCAACCCGGCCCTGACATTCTGTGGGTTCCGAATGCTAAGGAGAGGACGTGATTCATCTGATACAGGGCTTCTCACCAGGAGAGGAAGGAAACCGGCAGATCTGGGACCAAATTTAACTCCGGTCCTCCACTCCACCCCGTTCCCCAACACATAGGTGTGCTTGCGCACAGCGCACACGCAGGCCAGGCCTCCTCCACCTTGCAGGGTAAGGAGTCCCCCTGGGCAGCCAGGACCAGGGTTGGTGGAGCATCAGAAGTCGCTGTTCAGCTTCCTCCCCCACGCACAGCCTGCACCCTCCCAAAACACAGCTGGAGGGAGATCCTCAAGGAAAGGGGGCGGTCCTGGAGAGCGGGTAGCCTGCATCCCGGCTCCTCCCTCTCCCTCTCCTCTCCTTTTCTCAAAAGGCATCAGCAAAGACAGAAGTGAAGAAAACAGGGACTGAGCAGGAAATAAGAGCTTTCTACTACCCTGGGCCCTGCAGCCGTACCACTGTGGCAACCAATCCCATCAGACCTCAGAAGCTAAGCATTGTCAGGCCTGGTTAGTACTTGGATGGGAGACCACCTGGCAATACCAGGTGCTGTAAGCTTGGGAGACGGACTCAGCAACCCACCCCCAAAACACAGTGAGCCATCGAAAATTCTATGAAATAGCAGAGAAGCACTGATAATAGTTTCGCCTGTTGTACATAGGGTTGCTATGAGTCAGACCCCGACTCAACAGCACCTAACAACAACAACTACACTGGGAATTTCAGAGCCAGCAAAGAGGCCTGGGTTAGGAGGACACCGGGACCCTCAGTACCCAGGAAAGATGCTTCACAGATGTTTTAAGTCCCCGTGGGGGAAATGTTATGTTCACACTGGGAATGCTTCATCTGAATAGATAGGGATTTTTACTTTTTAGCTCAGTTGTTAGAGCACTGCTCTGCGCTCTCTGAGGCCCTCGGTTCAATCTCCAGCACCACAGAAATGGGAGAAGGACCTGGCAGCCCACTCCCCAAAGACAATCTCAAAACAATCAGCCACTGACTACCTAGTGAATAGCAGAGAAGCCCTGACCTAGCGCCGGGCATGGCACACTGTCAGGGAGGGTTTCGTTCTGTTGTACATTGGGTCGCTCTGAGTCGGACCGGATTCAAGGGCACCTAACAACACTTAAGAAGAAACTTCTTTTCCAGACAAAGAGTCCTTCAACATGTCAGAGGGACAGCAGCTCGAGGTTCTGGAATGGTCAGGTCATTTTGCCTTTAGACCTGGAGCCCAGGTTGTGGCACAGCCCTCTGAAATGCTCGGGCGTGGACAGGTCCGTGGGCCCAGCTCTCTGCTGCCTTTCCTTCTTAGAGCTTGTTCTGAGTGGGGGAGACTGGCAACCCCCCCCACATACACACATGCAAGGGAATGAACCTCACTCGCTCACAGTGGAAGCTGCTTCTCTGGCTGGGCAGCTCAGCCTTCTCTCAGCAGGAACGAGTATCAGATCAGTACTCCCCAACTAGGGGTCTTTCCGCAGAATCTGAGCTGTCTCGGACCACGGACCTGCACCTCCAGGTGTGTTGAACACTCACAAGACAGAAGACACTGGCTGCAGCCTTCAGTTCTCTTCATCCTGGCTCTGTGATCCTGGGAAAACAGCTCACCCTCTCTGGGCCTCCGTCTCCTCAAGGGATAACAGTTCTGCCCTGCCTGCCTGCAAGGGGGTGGGGATGGAAGTGTGCTCCAGGGATACCTTAAAGCCACTGTCATGTCCCTTCCCAGTTAGAATGAATGACCTTTTCCCAAAAGGGGCTCCAGTCATATCTACCCTTGATCAAACCTCTACCACCCATCCACAGGCATTTAAAATGAAATCCAACCATCTTCCCATGGCTTTGCACCCCAGCTCTGAGCCCCTCCATTCCATGTCCGAGCACAAAGGTCACAGGTCCCTGGACCTCCCGCCACAAAGCTGTTCCCACAGCTGTTCCCTCCCCCTGGGAAGGTTGCACCCCCCACCCCCAGCCCACACACATCCTACAAGCGTCAGCTCTAAGGGCCCTTCTTTGGTATAGCAGGTTAATGGTGTTCCCTCATAATCTGTGAGCACACAGAATCTCAGAACGTGGCCCGATGTGGAAATGGGGTCACCACAGCTGTAAATAGCTGGGTCTCCATGTGGAGCCTGCCTGCCTCTGCCTCTTCTGCGTTTGCTGGTCACGCTTTTAAACAAACAGAAGGCAAGGCCGCCTCTGCGTAAAGCTCCCAGTGAAAGGAGCGTTTACTGAGGAAGAATTGAAGGCCACGTCTGGCTTCCTCTGTTTGTTGTCTTTGAAGTTATCTTCTATTTATGGCCAGCACAGCTGGGGCTTTGTCAGTGCACAGGAGCCATACAAGGAATTGCCCTAGTACAACCAGGTGGGGTCACTTTAAAGTCTTACGCGAGGCACAGCATAGGAGGGCCCAGCTGCGGCACAAATGGCAAAAGGGGGAGTGTACCGAAGAGTGGGGGACTCTGCACTCATTCGTTCATTCATTGGCTCACTCACAGGAGTGGTGATGTGCGCGCGCACACACACACACACACACACACACACACACACACACACACACACACACACACACACACACAGGTTCCTCCTCAGCTAACTTAGCCAGAGGCCAGTAATCGATGGCTGACCCTCTACAGCAGGTGCCCACAAGAAGCCTCTAGGAAGTTTTCTTACTTTAATACAGATGATCCGATCCCTGTATCTCCACATTGTCATTTCAGCCCCGACTCCTTTTGTAGCACTAAGGCATTGGACCCAGGCTCTTGTCCATGCTATGAAAGTGCTTGGCCACTTAGCTGCACCTGCAGCCCAGTTTTGATGTTTTTATTTTTAGACAGGGCCTCAGTAAGTTGCACAGGCTGCCTCTGACATACATTCTCAATCCTCCTGCCTCAGCCTCCACAGTCGCTGGGATGGAAGTCCCTGTGTTCTTGCAAAACTCCCCAGAGAGTCTTCTGAGCATCCAGGCCTAAGAATCACGCCTGAGGGTCTTAGCTATTTCTTCCTGGGGGTGGTGGGGAAGGCTGGCTCCTGGGTGTTCGCAGAGCACCCTGTTGGACCTGGCTCAGAGGGTTTCTACCCAGAAAGACACATGCTGTGGTATGCCTGCCTCAGTGAGACAGGTTCGGTAGAATTTCCCCAGCGCCTCAACGACACCATGGACCCTGGGCTAGATCCTCAGGAAGTTCACACTCCAGCAGCAGAAGCCAAAATCTTTCCAGGAAACGCATCATACTGTGAAAGCCATTGAAACAGGAAGTAGCGGGCTCCCCAGCACCTCACCTCACATAGATATAGAGAGCCCGCAAACACTGTCCTAGGGGTCTCTTGCAAACACCAGCTGCCAGCTACATCTATAAGGGGGGCTACTATAAAAAAAAAAAAAAAAAAAAAAAAAAAAAAGGAGATACTGGAGAGGCTATGGAGAAACTGGAGCCACTGCGCCCTGTGGGTAGGAATATAAACTTGGTATGGCCAAGGTGGAAAACAGCATGATGTTTCTGAGTAAGTTAGAAGACAGAAGGATCGAGCCAGGCGTGGTGGCACATGCCTACAATCCCAGCGGCTCAGGAGGCGGAGGCAGGAGGATCGCAAATTTGAGACCAGAGGCAATCTGTATAACTTAGCAAGACCCTGTCTCAAAAAGTAAAAAAAAAAAAAAAAAAAAAATGGGCTGAGGGTGCAGCTCAGTGGTCTAGCACTTGCAGAGCATGCAAGCACGAGGCCCTGGGTTCAACCGCCAGTACCACAAAAAAAAAAAAAAAAAGAAGAAGAAGACAGAAGGATCTATAAATAATTCCACTTTAGCTATTAAACAACAACAAAAATTTTTTTGAAAGCAGAGACTTGAACAGATATTTGTATACTCACGCCCATAGCTCCATTATGCGAAACAACTAAAACCCAGAAGCAACCCAAGTGTCCATCCAGGAATGAACAGACAAAATGTGGCAGCTATGGGGCTGGGGTTTAACTCAGTTGGTAGAGGGCTGCTCTGCGCTCTCTGAGGCTCTGGGTTCAATCGCTGGTATCATAAAAAAAATAACGAAACCAAAGAAAATTGTGATAGATACACACACGCAGTATTATTCAGCTTGAAGAGGAAGTTAATTCTGACCCACACTACAACATGGATGGACCTTCATGGCATTTTTGTTGTTGTTAGGTGCCATCGAGTGGGGTCTGACTCATAGTGACCCTATGTACAACAGAACAAAATACTCCCCAACACTGGGCCGTGCCAGACACTATGTCAGTGCTTCTCTGCTGTCCACAGGGTTTTCAATGGTGGGTGGACTGTCTGGGGAGTGGGTTGCCAGGTCCTTCTCCCTAGCCTGCAGCACCTGGTGTTCCCAGGCAGTCTCCCATCCAAGGACTAACCAGGCTGACCCTGCTTAGCTTCTGAGATCAGGCGGGATGGGATGCCAGAGTGCTATGGCTGCAGACTTCAAGACATTACACTATGTGAAAGATACCAGACACCAAAGGACAAATACAGCAGGATTTCATTTATGTGAAGTGATGGTTAAGATGGTAAATTGAATGTTACATATGCATCATCATTATTTGGTTATTTATTTATGTGGGGCTGGGATTTAGCTCAGTTGGTAGAGCACTGCTCTGCAGTCTCTGAGGTCCTGGGCTCGATTCCCAGCACCACAAACATGGGAGGACGTGGCAATCCACTCCTGAGGCAATCCTGAAACAATCAGCCATAGAAAACCCCATGAGGGTCGCTATGAGTCGGACAGGATTCCAGGGCACCTAACAATAATAACAATAATTTATTTATTTATTTAATTTATCTATCTATCTATTGGGGCTAGGATTTAGCTCAGTTGGTAGAGCACTGCGCTGCAGTCTCTGAGGTCCCGAGTTCAATTCCCAGCACCACAAAAATGGGAGAAGGGCCTGGCAGTCCACTCCCAAGGCAATCCCGAAACAGTCAGCCATGGAAAACCCTATGAGGGTCACTATGAGTTGGATACCGACTCGATGGCACCTAACAACAACAACATCTATCTATTATTTATTTCTGGTACTACTGGAAGGTTGAACCCAGGACCTCACACATGATTTGCAAGCTCTCTACCCCTGGGCCACACCCCTATTCCATTTGTCACTTATTTGGAGATAGTGTCTCGCTGTTACACAGGCAGCCTCTAGCCTTGACCCCGTGATCCTCCTGCCACTGCCTCCCGAGCCGCTGGGATGAGCGGGATATGCTATTGGCGCCTAGCTCCTTCCTAATTTCTAAAATAAAATGTTTTTAAAAGACACACACCATGTCACAGGCTTGGGCTTCAGTCACCTGGGTTCAAACTTTAGTTCTATGACACACGAGTGAGGCAGGCATCGAGTTGTGTTGCTGCTCTGTGCCTCAGTTTCCCCACCTGTAAAGCGGGTCTAGGAATAATAATAAATACCTGCCTTATGGGCTCCATGGGAGGATGAAAACAGTGAGCCAGGATAAGGGGGGTCAACAGGGGGCCCGGTCCCCAGCACATGATCTGAGCAAAGGTCATCATCAGCCCCAAACCCACCCCCTCTGAGGGCACTGGAATTTCGGCAGACACCACGGGGAGAAGCTGTCGGTCCAGGGAGGATCTGGGACCTTGTGGTTGGGTCCTTCAGTACCAGGTCCTACCTGAGTAAGCAATAAAGATGACAGTGCCATGGGGCGGGGGCTGAGGAATTAAACCCAGGGAGGACAGAGGCCAATTCAGCAGTAAGGAGCCCAGAGCCCAGCGCCCGGAGTCCTCTGCCCCAGCTAGCAGAGCAGGCGCAGGCCAAGCCCTGCCCACTCTGGACATCAGTAACCTGCCCCTCAGCCCACCCCCATGAATCCAAGGATGGGGAGCCAGTGCGCGGCCCCAGCCTGTCAGCACACGGACTGTACCTCCCCAGAGCCCAAGGCTGAGAGACAGGACAACCCTGCTGCCCGTTAGCCCCACTCGGGCCACCAGGCCTGTTCCTCTCCTCAGGGCCTGACATGTCACCCTAAGGCTGACGTTACCCAGAATGGCAGGACAACGAGGGCCCCTAGGGGTCCCAAGGCCCACCCCCTGCCTCCACGGCTATGTGGCATTCCCTTCTGCACAGACACCACTCTGACAATCCGAGGTCACCCAACAGGCACACAAGGACATAGCTGATGCTGACTAATTGCAGGGTATACACACAATAGGTTCCCATCCCTGTGGACGTGGCTATTATTCTTAATATTGTTACCATTATTCCATTAATAGTAATTACAATAGCAGCTGCCGGTGACACAGGGGGCTGGGATTTAGATCAGTCGGTAGAGCACTCTGCAATCTCTGAGGTCCTGAGTTAAATTCCCAGCACCACAAAAATGGGAGAAAGATGTGGCAATCCACTCCCGAGGCAATCCTGAAGTAATCAACCATTGAAAACCCTATGCGGGTCGCTATGAGTCAGACACGGCTCGATGGCACCTAACAACAACAGCAACACATCTGGGACAGCATAAGAGTTCTTCAAGGCAGCCACTCAGTGCACCCTCTCCATGGCCCCACATGGTGACCCTACCCTCATTCCCAATGTACAGATGGAAAAACTAAGGCTGACCATTGAACTTGCCTGGAGACATACAGGCCCCAGACGGGGAAGCCAAGGACCTCCACCCCAACTTCCTGGATGTAGGCGCCCACCTGCTCTGCCGTGTCCTCTCCCCAGATAACATGGTCATTTACTGAGCGCCATGACATGCCCAGGCTTTCAAACCGTCCTCAGCAACAGCACACATCTGCATCATGCACGTTTTGTGCATCAGAAAATTGATAGGAGCCGACTTGCCCAGATGCACAGCAGGGATTCAGATGATGGGCTGTGATCATCTCACCAGAGCATCCCTTCACCTCCCTGCCCCAACTGGTGGAGTCCCCAGAAGGCAGCTTATGGCCCAGACAGCTGGCTGGGCAGCGTTTTTCCTACAAAGCCCTGCAGTTTCAGGCCCAGCCAGGGATAGGCACCCATGCGCTGAGCTAAGGGTGGGCTCCAGCATGAAGGTAGCGGGTGGGGAAGGGGCCCAAACCCATGCCCCCACCCACTACGGAGCTGGGAACACCTGCACGTCATGAGAGACCTGGAGGCTGTACATGCCACAGACAGGAACAGCCACGTCTGGCAGGTGGCCAGTGGGAGTTCAGGCATCACCCAGCCGGGCAGACTCAGACCCAGGAGAGGGAAGAGCAAAGAGCAGAGTCAGGTGGAGGGGAACCCGGGTTAGGAAGCAGGAATCTTGACGTCTTGGCCCACGCAGCTGCCGCTGGCCATGTGACCTTCAGCAGAGCAGGCTTCCTCTCTGAGCCTTTTGTTCTCTCTCCCAAAAGGAACGCTTCCAAAAGAAAGGCACAAAATCCAGACAGTCTGCTAGGGCCGGGCTCCAAACTCCACCCCTGAGATCCTGCCACTTGTTCCAGAAGCAGAGCATTGCCCAGTGTGGAGCGATGCTCCCCAGGGGACAGGCCAGGCTTAGTGTTCCGAGCAGCAGCAGGGCCAAGAGCCTGCAGTCACTGGCGTAGGGTGGAGAGGGGAAGACAATGCTCTGAGGCCCTAGAGACCCCAGATCCATCAACCTGCTCAGGCCCCCACAGGCTGCCTCGTGAATGCCCACCACTTCCAGCAGAGTGCAAAGTCGCCAGGTGGTGAACGCAGGCTGAAATGGTGGGGGGTGTAGACAGTGCAGGGAAACCCATGCACACTGTTGGACAAAGAAGCCAGAGCTCCATCACTTACCAGTGAGTCAGCAGTGGTACTGCCAAGTGCAAAGGGAGGCTAGGGGAACAAAACGAAGCAAGAAAGGAATTTGGATCCCAGCTCTTCCTTGGCCTAGCTGTGTTTCCTGAGTCAAGTTACCTCCTTCTCTGAGTCTCAGTTTTCTTACCTGCAAAAAGGGACCAATATTGCCTACCTGGTGGGGTCATCTTGAAGTGGAACCCTGAGAAATGATAATGTTCCCCTATTGCTGTTCTACAAAAATGGCAATTTCATATATTTCCATCTAACCTATAGAGGGAGGCAGCACTTGTGAGAGTAATAAACACCAGTCAAAGCTGAATCCAAAGGCAAATTCATTGCTTTGAAGAAGCAGGAGACAGCAGGGTGCCATGGCACATGCCTGCCTGCAATCCCAGCAACTCAGAAGGCTGAGGCAAAAGGTTGGCCAGTTTGAGGTCAGAGGCAGCCTGCACAACTTAGCAAGACCCTGTCTGGAAATAAAAAATATAAAAGGCACCAGGGGTGTAGCTCAGTGGCAGAGCACTTGCCTAGCATGTATGAAGCCCTGGATTCAACTCCCCAGTACTAAAACAAAAACAAACAAAAATACACAACAGCAAATAGAACCAAGGAGGAATTTAAACATCTGCATTCTAGCAGAAGAATAAGCTTTTCTCATTTAGAGGACAAAGCTGTAAAACACCTAGTTGCACAGACCCCCCAGATATTTGTTGTTGTTGTTGTTGTAAGGTGCTGTTGAATTGGGTTGGACTCATAGAGACCCTATGTACAACAGAAAGAAACACTGTGCCTTGCCGGGTGCTATGTCAGTGCTTCTCTGCTATTCATAGAGTTTTCAATGTTCATTGTTTCAGTAGTGGGCTGCCAGGTCCTTCTCCTCTTTTAGAAGTCCTGGGGATCCCAGGGCCTCAGAGTACACAGAATGAGCACTCTACCAACTGAGCTAAAACCCAGCCCACCCCCAAATATAACAACTATTTAACCCCATGACAGAACAGCTTGCCTGCAAGTGGCCCACTACAGTTTGCAAATACAAGACTGAGCACACCAGAGCACAGGGTGGGAACCACAGCCATATACTGATAAACGTAAGTGAACAGATTTCCCTGTGTATCAGATAAAATGTAACTGGCCCATCGAACTTCTTTTTAAATGTTTTTATTTAAGTTTCAAAAAATGAATCAAGGGGCTGGGGATATAGCTCAGTGGTAGAGCACTTTGTCTAGCATGCATAAGACCCTGGGTCAATTCCCATGACTGAGATTAATTAATTAATTACAAGGTGGTATGTCTATGCCCCAAGGAATAGTATTAAGGCATAAAAAGGAATGAAAACACTGACACAGCTTACAATGTGGATAAACTTTGAAAATATACTGGTAAGTTAAAGAAGTTGGTCAGTCAGAAAAGGCCAAATGTCTTATGACTCCATTTAGATGAAATGTCCAAAACATACAAATCCATAGAGACAGAAAGTACCTTAGTGGTTGCCTAGGAATGGGGGAGTTGGAGTAAAATGAAGAGTGACTGCTAACAGGAATGGAATTTCTTTCTGTGGTCATAAAAATGTCCTAAAACGGATTGAGGTGATAGTTACAACTGCATGGGAAGATAAGAGAAACTGAGTTGTACACTTTAAGTGGATAGATTGGATGATATGTGAATTACATATCAAGAAAGATGTTATTTAAAAAGGGACAAGTAAAGCTGGGCACCTGGGGCTGGGATTTAGCTCAGTTGGTAGAGCGCTGCGCTGCAGTCTCTGAGGTCCTGAGTTCAATTCCCAGCACCACAAAAATGGGAGAAGGACCTGGCAATCCACTCCCAAGGCAATCCCGAAACAGTCAGCCATTGAAAACCCCATGAGGGTCCCTGTGAGTCGGATACCGACTCGATGGCACCTAACAACAACAACAACAAAGCTGGGCACCAGGGTGCAGGCTTGCTGTCCCAGCAACTCGGGAGGCTGAGGCAGGAGGATCTCGAGTTCAAGGCCAGGGGCAACCTGTGCCATGTAGGGAGACTCTGTTCTCAATATAAAAAGTAAAAAAAAAAAAGGGGGCTGGGGGTGCAGCTCAGGGCTGGAGCGCCCTGGGTTCAATCCTCCACTATTATAAAAAATAAAAATAAAACAAAATAAACAAAGAAAAAATAAAAAGGGGCAGTTCCAAAAAAAACATTAACTGAAAACAGTCCAGGTGGTCTGTGAATATGAAAAGACTCCAAAGTGTTACAAGGAGGACCTGAGTGTGGGAAACGCCTGCCACCTTCATTGCTAGGTAGACAAACTGGCTCTCAGAGGGGACAGGACCTGCCCACCGTCCCAAGACTGGAGAAAATGGAGCTGCAAACCTGAGCTTTGGCATTCAAGCAAACAGAAGTCCCACCGCCCAGGCAGAGGCTTCCTCAAACCTGCCCCAGGCCCATCTGACAACACTTTTCCTGGAAAAGACCACACCTTGAAAATCAGCCCAGGGCCTGGTGAGGGCCTGCCAGGCCACAGGGCTGGCCAAACTCCCACAGTATAAGGAGAGGCAAGGGGGTGGACAGAGGGTCAGAGGCAGGGCACACAGTGGGCAGGAGGCTGGCAGAGCCATCCAGCACAGCCTGGCTGCAGGGTCATCTGCCCATCACTATTTTTTTTTTAAACGTTTTTGTAGTACTTGGAGGTTGAATCCAGGCCCTCACTCATGCTTTGCAAGTGCTGTACCACTGAACTACATCCCTAGCCCATTTATAATTTTTTAATATTGAGACAGGGGCTTGCTAAGTGCTAAGTTATGCAAGCAGCCTCTGGCCTCAAACCTGCAATCCTCCTGCCTCAGCCTCCCGAGTTGCTGGGACAACAGACATACGTCACTGGGCCAGGCTGCTCATCACTATTATCCATTCTTGTGAGCATTATTTTCACCCAGATCCCCTTTAGAACTTACTTGTCATTCATTTGACAAATAGGGACTGCCCTGGGGATGCGGCTGGGAACAGGATGAAGTCCCTGCCCTTCTGGAGCCTCCAGCTCACAGGAGAAATAGACAGGAAAGAAATGATCATGTAAGTGGTCACAGGATGGTGCACTGAGCCTGTGCAGAGAGCCACGAGTGGGAGGGGAAGGCTGTAGGGTCTGCCCTCCACCCCACGTCACCTCCTCTCCCACCTGCACACATGCTGCCCCCTGGGGCACTCCAGCCTTCCACTCCTGCCCTTGGCCTCAAGTCAATTCTCTCCTCAGCAGCTAGAAGGATCTTTTTAAAATCTAAACCAGATCCTACCACACAGGGCCACTGCGCTTGCCATAAAACTCACAATGTCCTGCACCAACCCACAGGGCCCAAAACAGTCCTCCTGTACCTCTCCCACCTCTTTCCCTTTGCTCCCTTGCTATCCCAGCCCTCCAGCTTGTTCTTGCCTCAGGGCTTTTGCATCTTCCCAGAGTAATCTCCCCTGGGCTCTTCACAAGGCTCTTTTATGGTCTTCAGGTCTCAGCACAAAGGTCACTTCCCCAAAGAGCCCTTCCCTAATCACTGAATCTAAAACAGGCACCATCTTTCACTTTCACATTACCATTTTTTCCCCCAGTACTGGGGGTTGAACCCAGGGCCTCACACATGCTAGGCAAACACTTATCCACTGAGCCGTACTGCCAGCCCCTTTTTAGTGTTTTATTTTGAGGCAGGGTCTTGCTAAGTTGAGCAGCTGCCTCTGGCCTCAAACTCACAATCCTCCCGCCTCAGCCTCCCAAGTCGCTGGGGTTACAGGCCTGTGTCACAGCTACTGACTACATCACCATTTATTTTCACAATCTTTTCTTTTCCCCCTATGGTATTTGGGGTTCAACCCAGAGTCTCCCAAATACTTTGCAAATGCTCTGCCACTGGGCTGCACCCTCAGCCCATTTTTTATTCTTTTATTTCTTTTAACTTGAGACAGGGTCTCACCAAGTTACATAGGTTGCCTCTGGCCTCAAACTTGCGATTCTCCTGCCTCCACCTTCCAAGTCGGTGAGAATATAGGCATGTGCCACCATGCCTAGCTTTTGCCACCACTCTTAATCACTATCTAAAGTCCTCTGTTTTATGAATGGAGCCTGGGCCTGCTGCTCCTCACTAGAATGTCAGGTCCATAAAGCCCTCCTGTGTCCTCAGTACCCAGAACAGCACCTGACACAGAACAGGTGTTTAACAAATATTGCTGGATGAGTGGATGGATAGGCAGATGGACAGAAGGATGAACTGAAAGGTGGATGCACAAGTGCATATATCAGATGGATGGATGAATGGATGGATGGATGGATGGATGGATGGATGGATGGATGGGCAGATGGATGGACGGATGGACAAGTGGATGGATGGATGGATGAATGGATGAATGGATGGATGGATGGATGGATGGACAGATGTATGTATGTATGTATGTATGTATGGATGGATGGATGGATGGATGAATAGACAGACGGATTGATGGATGGATGGTTGAATGGATGGATGGATGGATAGATAGATATAAAGATGAATGGGGTGGACAGAAGGCTGCACAGGAGAATGGATGGAAAAGTAGACAGAGGGTAGATGGAAGGATCACTGGGTGGCCAGAGCTTTTGGATGGTTTTGAACTTGTGTTCATGAGCAGCACAGGGTCCTGGATTCAAACCTCTCATGAGAGCTGCTTTCTGAATGGGTGAAATGACACAGAACGTGCAGAGCACTTAGCCAGGGCTCAATGCGCACTGCCGATGTTTATCATTTACCTCCTAACCATGGTACTATCTCAGTGGTACCACTGTGGACCATTTTACTTTTACTTTTACTTGTTCTACAAAGATCCTCTCCAAAGATTATTTTTATAATAAGAACCACCAGAGCCGGGTGCGGTGGCTCACGCCTGTAATCCCAGGGACTCGGGAGGCAGAGGCAGGAAGATTGTGAGTTTGAGGCCAGCGAACCACTCAAAGAGCTGCATTTAAAACTTTCAAACACTCCCTAGCATGATCTTGGACTAAAAAGTGCTGGCCAGACAGAGTGGAAACCCAGTGTCCAACTAGGGCCCTGGCCTGTGCCTTCTAGCCACCTCACACTGGACACTTCCCAGAACCTGAGCGCCCCCAGGATCACTGTCCCTTCAGAAGCATGGTTAAAGACATCCTGAGGACATGGTGGCATGTGAGGACCCCAGCCCCTTGGAGGAGGAACCCAGGTCACAGCCCAGGCCAGCAGCACCCCAGAAGCCCACATGCTCTCCCAGTCTCCTGCCCACAGCCAGACTCCCTCCTCCAGGACCTGCCTCACCAAATACAGTTGTTCTTGTTGTTGTTAGGTGCTGTCAAGTCATTGTCCAACTCATAGCGACCCCACATACAACAGGCAAAACATTACTGTCAGTGCTTCTCTGCTATTCATAGGGTTTTCACTGGCTGATTGATTTTTGGGAGTGGGTTGCCGAGTCCTTCTCCCAAGCCTGCAGCACCTGGTGTTCCCAGGTGGTCTCCCATACAAGTACTAACCAGGCCAGACCCTGCTTAGCTTCCGAGATCTGACGGGCACGGATGCCACAGAGCTATGGCTGCAGGCACAAAATACAGTTGCTAGGTGCAAATCTAGTGCCATATCCCACGACAGCCAGATGCATCACCCCAAAATCTGAGAGCTACTGAGGATGTTCCAGGTTGTGGGTTTAACAGCCCTAGGGGTACCTCCAGATTCTACAGTCATCGTTCAAATAGCTGAAGCAGACAGATAGGGCCTAGCGGGCCACTCGGGTGAGGACACAACCTGGCATGGAGGTGTCACAGACAAAAGACTCAAGGTCTGCCTGGGAAGGAGCACACGCACACACACACACACACACACACACACACACACACACACACACACACACCCCGCCAGGCCATCCACTCTACGTCAGAGTTCAGCAGGCGAGGAAGCAGCTACTTTAGAAACAGCTCTGGCCCAGCAAGCCCACCAGCAGCAATCATAACTGCTCTGGCTGCCGGTTCTAGTTCACTTCCCACGTGCTCAGGGCTTACCAGGCCCTTAAAGATGCCAAGCCACGGAGCCGGGTGAGGTAGCGCATGCCTGTACTCCTAGAGGCTTGGGAGGCGGAGGCAGGAGGATCGCAAGTTCGAGACCAGAGGCAGTCTGTGTAACTTAGAGAGACCCTATCTCAAAAAGTTAAAAAATGGGCTGAGGATGCAGCTGAGTGGTCCAGCACTTGCAGAGCATGCAAGTGTGAGAACCTGGGTTCAACCTCCAGTACTGTAAAAAAAAAAAAAAAAAAAAAAAAAAAAAAAAAAAAAAAAGATGCCAAGCCACAGATAAAAATACCCCAAAGCGACCTGGTCTCGGAGAGCCAGACAGTGGGATTAACAATAGTGACTGCAATTGACTGGGAGAAGACCGTGAGCTGGTGCAGAGAAGGGACTCAGAAATCAGTTCTAGAAGCAAAGACAAGCATCTCCCAGTGCTGGTGCCTAAAGGACATAGCACAGACCAGGCTCAGGTAATATTGCTACTGTCCTTGCCTATGGACCAGACAAGGAAAAGGGTCAGGCAGAGGAGGGGAGGATCGGGAGGCCCCGACCATCCTTGGCCATGGGAGGGGCCTACACACAACACAGCCTGCAACTCTATCAGCTGAGACTTGCATTAGCTCCATCTCACATAGGGAAACCGAAGTCGTACAATTTCCTCATCCGAGGACACAAAACTGAGTAAGAGGAGCCTCTCTTCCCTACAGAGGTCCCCAACCCCAAACTCGCCTCTGCGAGCCCATCTGGGCTCTGCCACCTGCCCTGCCCTGGGGCGCCCCACACCCTTCCCTTTCTCTTGCCTCCCAGGACCCCAGCGGGTGCCAGAGGGTTCACACCATGCAGACCTTCTTAGAGGTGGCCGCCAGCTCTCCCTGTGCCTCTCCCCTGTCACCAAGCCAGTCCTCAGGAAGCTGCAGCTGGAGCCAGGGGAGGAGGCAGAAGGGTTCTCGGGAGCTCCTATTACACGGGCCACCTCCAGCCTGCTGGGACACTGGCCAGGCCTCAGCAGGGACAGGAAGCATCCCTGGGCGATAACAATCAGGACCGGCTTGGGAAGGCATCCGCTGGGCCAAGCCGCCAGGCAGAGCAGCCCAGTCTGAGCAGCCCCGACCTCAGGGGCTACAGAGAACAGCGCAGGCCATGTCTGGGGCCCCCACCCCAGCCTAATGTCCACATCCACTAGTTATAGGTTACGGCATTATAGAAGGGGCTGTCTCTTTGAAACAAGTCAAAGAGGCCAGGTGTGGTGGCCCACACTTGTAATCCCAGCAACTCGGGAGGCAGGGGCAGGGGGATCGCAAGTTCGAGGCCAGAGGCAGCATGCGTAACTGACTCAAAACAGGAAGTGAACAGGGGTCACGAGAGGGTAAGGGGGGAAGTGAATGTGAGCGATGTACAATGAAGCGCAGGTATGGAGATGTCATGAGGCCCATGACGTGGTACATTAAAAATTACTAGTTAAAAAAAAGTCAATAGGGGCTTCGGGTGTAGCTTCGTGGTAGTTCTTGGGTTCAACCCCCCAGTACTACAAAAATAAATACATAAATACACACATATAAAGATAAGGCCATTGAAAACCCTATGAGGGTCGCTATACCAACTTGATGCCAACTTGATGGCACCTAACAACAACAATAAAGATAAAAAGTTTAAAAGGGGGCTGGGGTGCAGGTCAGTGGCAGAGCACTGGCAAAGTATGCACCAGGACCTGGCTTCAGCCTCCTGGTTCCATAAGAGAAAAACCGTCCCAGGATGCGGCCGTGTAAAATGACAGCTGGTAGGTGGCCATAGCCACACTAAACACTCCACAGACTCCACAGACTCCTCGAAGCCACTGCATTTTACAGAGGAGAAACTGAGGCTCAGAGAAGGCAAGTGATCTGCTCAAGGTCACAGAGCTAATCAGTTCCAAGGCCAAGATTGGAATACAAGCCAACTGAGAATTAAGCCCATGTTCTACACCCTGAGGCGTGGAGCTGACATCTCTCAATCACCACCCCAGGTGTGAAGGACAAGTTTAAAATCACAGCCCAAAACATGGGCACGGGCGAGCACCTTTAGAAGCTGGCGTTGCTCGAGGCCTCCCTCCTTTCTGCCACCTGTGTCTCAGTGTTCAACAACAACAAGGGACTGCTGGGTGGCCGGGATGGCAGGAGCATGAAAATGATCACCTTGTAAGAGGGAACAAGAGGTGCCCATTAGTTCACCACCTGCCAGGCAGAAGTGACAGAGGAAGGGGAAGAGGGGAAGGAAGGAAGGAGGGAAGGAAGGAAGGGAAGGAAGACAGGCAGAAGGACCTCCCAGAAGGCACAAAGGATGGGGAACCCCGCAGCACTCCAGAGAGCTCCACGCACGCACACTGGGGGCTTTACTAACATCACTGCCCAGCCCAGTGGAATAGTGGGACCCGATTCGCCATGAGCCCCACGTGGCCTCTGGGGAGCCCCCAGCCAGGCTGCAGGCTGACATCAGTGCCCCACTCCGCGGCGGGGGGTGCCAAGGCAGACAGGCAGGATGTGGCCCAGGGGTCCTGGACCTGGGAGGTGTCATCTACAGCACGGCCACCTTTCCAGGGGCCGACAGAGGCATTGGGTCAGGAACTGGGCATCGCCCAGAGGGTCCCCCCCTCCCCCCCCCGTGGATGAATGGCTGACCCCAACTTAAGCCGTTAAAGCCAGAGACAACAAGCCCCAAGTGCTGGGGTAGGGTGGCTGGCACTCTGTGCGTTCTAAAAATTCTTCCTGCTTCTGCTGCCTCCCCTCAATCCCCCTTCCTTTTTTTTTTTTTTTTTTTTTAATGAGTTGAAGGAAGGGAAGAGAGGGGCTGTGGTTATGACATTGATGTAAGCAAGATTTGCAGGCACTCTGGCGCCTCTCTGGAGTGGACTCTGACAGTCACCAGGTGCATCGCGCCTCTCCAGGAAGGCACCGCCTGTCACCGGCCCATCCTTCCTATCCCAGTACTAAGTGAGCCAGGGAAATGGTTTTGTCCTAAGGCTGCAGGAAGATCGGACCCCACTGGACCCCGGGCCTCCCCATCAGAGACCTGGCCAAGCTGCCCTCTGCCTCCTCAGCTCTCTGCTCCATGAGGGCAGGCGCCCAGCCCAGGCCTGGGTACACAGCAGGTGCTCAATAAGTAAGAAACATGAAAGAGGAGAGGAAAGGACACATTGAACCAGAATTTCCCAGGGAGAGACAGTATCTCCTTGAAGTTCCGCGGCGTCAGGACTTTGCAGGAGGCAAATGTCAACTTCTTACCTCAAGGTGGTGACAGCAGAGGGCTCTGCCTCTCTGTGCCTCAGTTTCTGAGACTGTAAAGGGAGCTGATGATATCACCTGCCTGTGTCATTCTGAGGACTTGACAAGAAGACGCACAACACGACACCTCCCTAGCAAAGGACACGGCACAGAGCACACCTTTGGCAAACTGTGGCTTTTCTGTTGCTGTTGTAGTTGTTAGGTGCCTTCGAGTTGGGTCCAACTCTTTTCTAGGCCCTGCCTTTTAAAGGGCTGGTTTTGATTCTTCCAGAAGGTGTAGCAGGAATAGGAGGCTTTGGGATCTATTTATCTAGTTCTCCCTTGCCCCTGAACAAAGAAAGAAATGAAATGAAAAGAGAAGAGAAAAAAAGAAGAAATGAATCAAGGAAGGAAGGAAAAAGAAAGAAAAACAAAGAAGGAAGGAAGGAAGGAAGGTAGGAAGGAAGGAAGGAAGGACAGAAGACCAGAGAGGGAAAGGGGAATACCCAAGAACACACAGCCCAACAGCCATTACTAGAACTCAAGAGGCCTGACTTCTGGCCCAGAACTTTCTACCATACTCTATGGCCTCTGCCATAGTCGAGGACCCCTTCACGCACCACACACAGGGCCTGTTACACAGGTAATCAGTTCTAGAAACAAAGACAAGAGTGTCCCAGTGCTGGGGCCGAGAGTGAAAGGGAGCCGCACCCCGGGCAGCTTCCCAGGCCAAAGGGCTCTGAGAGCTCCCCAACCTAGTCACTCCCCTGCCCAGCCCAGTGCCCGGGCAGGCTGAGCGGGCAGCGCCTTCCAAGGCCTGGCTTCACGTCCAGACAGGCCGGGCGACATGAGTGCACATGGTAACTGACGCGGCGTAGCCAGGGCACCATGGGGCTCCCTGTGTCCAGAGAGGTCCCTGCACCCACGGTGCCCAGAAAAGCCTTCCATCCCTGAGGAAGCAACACACAAAGAGAAGAAATATCAACAAGGAGGCAGCCGCAGGAAGCCACAGGAAGCCGCAGGCCTGACCCCCGGCCTTTGAAAACACAGCGGCTCCTCCAACAGGCAGGGCCAGGCGAAAGAGTGCTGGGCCCTCTGCCTGCCACTTGCTGGTGAGGAAACCGAGGCTCAGAGGGGCGAGTTTCTCGCTCTGGATTAACAGCTCTTCCCAGGTCTCCTAACCCAGAGTCCATTGCTCTGAGACCACTTGTCCCACACAATTCCTATCCCTCTCCTGGCAGGCCCTCTGCTCCTATAAGACCCCACGGCCCCCTCGGAAACATAGCAGCAGCCAGCTGCATTGCCACTTTGCTTCACCAAGGCAGGGCGCAACCCTGTGACTCACTGTGGCCCCCGGATGAAGGGCAGGAGGGACACATTCTCAGTTCCCACAAAGGCCCTTAGAGGCCCCAAGACCCCCATGGAGCTCACACACACCTGCATCACCCCAGAAGAGCATGTCAGGCTGAGTAACTGGACAAACCCAACCCAAAGCCTAGGGTCCAGCCTGCAGGCCAAGGCCACCCAAGATCCACCAAGCCATCTGCTGATCCGTTAGCACCAAATGCATCTGCTATTAAAGGGCATTGCTGTTGGGAGATGTTTGTTACACAGCATGATCACAGACAAACTTGACAAATACAAGTACCATGTATTTCCAAGACTCGCACATACATGGACAAATGTCTTCCAAGACACTGCCAGCCCCTTCACACACGTTAGATTCAAACCCAAAGGCCATGAAATCATCTTCAACTACAGAAAGTATCACCTCCCTTACTTCAGGCTGGAGGCCACATCCGTGACTAGTATTAAGACAAAGCCATCAGCTACTGTTCTCCAAAATAGACAAAAGCCATCAGCTATCCTTCTCCAAAATACACAAACAGCCTCTCTCCTACAGCCTTGAGGCGAGTGTGGAAGATACAACTGCCCTACAAAGAACCTGGGCAGGATAGATCAATGTTCCAAACACTCTTTATCCCAACGCTTCCACCTTCGGGAGTCGGTCTCCTGATCAATGTCTGACCTGTGCAGAGATGCGTGAACAGGGATATTTACTGCAGTACTACACCATAGCAAAAACCATCAAAAACCTGGCCACAACTCACTGTCCACCAACAGGGGACCAGTTAAACAGCTCATAGCACCATGGTGCATGGGCGTATTCCTCTGTTTTTAAAAATAGGGTAAATCAACGCATTCTTTGGGCACATATCCAAACTGATTTTTTTTTTCCAGTACTGGGGGTTGAACACAGGGCCTCTTGCCTGCATGCTTTGCAAGTGCTGGACCACTGAGCTGCACCCTCAGCCCATTTTTTTTACTTTTTTGAGACAGGGTCTCGCTAAGTTACACAGACTGCCTCTGGTCTCGAACTTGCAATCCTCCTGCCTCTGCCCCCCAAGTTGCTAGGATTACAGGCGTGCACCACCGCCCCTGGCTCCAAACCGATTTTTAATCTACCTGTGGAATTCTTCATTTTATGTTGTTACACTTATTGTCAGAAGAGTATGTCTACATATAGCGAGTCACTTGGTTATCACCAAACTATTTGCCGAGCTCCTATTCCTTCCGCTTGGATCTGAAGAAGAGCAGAGACAAACTGAGTTCCTGGAGCTGAAAGTTGAAACAGGAAAATAAGCAAGAATAATGACGCCTGCTATGACCACTCCTAGTAGCAATAAGAATAGTAACAGTCAGCATGGATTGAGCACATGACATCAGCCAAGCCCTTCTAATCTACTCCTCACAGTAACTCTCAGGGATTGATCTTGTTATTCTCCCCAGTTACTGAGGAAGAAACAAAGGGCTCAGAGAAGTTAAGCCACCCGCCGAAGGTCACACAGCTGATAACCAGCAGGACCAGGATTTAAGTCCATCCCCCTGGCTCCAGAGTGGACATAAAAATAATTTCAATAATTAGCAGCATATGAGAGGGGCTTGGATGGAAATAAACAGTGTATGTGAACAGTGCGCATGTGTGTGATGCTTCTGAAGAGTCGAGAGAAACTGCTGACTCTCTGAAAAGAATTGGAAGCTTGTGATGGGAAACTGACTTTTCACTTCAAGCGAATACTGTTCTGCCACCTTTGACATGCTGGGTGTGTTACGTGTTATTTTCACAGTACAGATTACATTCAGATGGATGTTTATCACTGCTGACACAGTGAAGTAAACAGCCAAAGATCATGCTTTGGAAATATAGCTCCTATTTTTAATGGTGATGAGGCTATAAAACATCTCAAAGGTCACTTAACTGAGCAATTAACAAATAGAGCAGCGATAACTCCTGCCCCAAAGTCGAGTCCAGAATGACTTGCTTGCCTGTCTCACTTTGCCTTATTTCACCCCTTCCTCCCACGCAAGTGACCCGTGGATTCCTTCTGAATTGTTCCTAAGCCGACATAAGATGCTCGATAAAATATTCATTGCACTGGAGAGGAGAAAATTACAGCGGTACAGGTGTGTGCCCATCCCTCAATTCTAATAGTGGGAACCCCCTTTTCAATGATAGTTTGGGTAGTGGGAGTGGGCAGGTCTGTCCAGGATGTGGAGGGTACACAGAGTTGGCAGGTTAGCAGCTTTGAAGCAGATGGCTCTGGGTTCAAATCCTGGCTCCTCAGAGCTCCTTCCCAGCTGGGGAATCTTTCAAAGCTTCAGATTCCTATTTTGCACGTTGGAGGGTCCCCAAGGCAGGCACTGCCTGGGTTTGTCATGAAGGCTTCCAATAGAATGAAAAAACACAGGCCTGATCCTGGCACAAAGCAGCTCTTCTGCTGTGCTTTGGGCTTTACCCACTTTCTCCCTAATGCTCCCATTTCACAAAGGAAGAAACTGAGGTTCCAATTGGGGCATGCCTTGCCTGGTTTCACACTCCTATACTTGGGAAGCAAGGGGCAGGAGCATAAGCTTCTGGGCAGTGGTTTTTCTGTCCTCCTCTGTCTGAAACCTTCCAAAAGCCTTCCTGCTTGGGTATTCACGGGGTATAAAGAGACCATTGGTTGCTGTCTTTTATTCGTTCAACACACCTTGTATTCTGGACATGCCCATTAGCAACTCTCCAACAAGCTGCACCTTTGCCTGCATTGTCCCTTCCACGAGGGCCCCGCTCCCACCTCCTTCTCATCCCGAGACCTGCCTTTGGTCCCTCCACATGCATGCACACACACACATACACACACACACACACACACACACACACACAGAGACGCGCGCGCACGCACGCACATACACACCCTAGCTTGGGCAAGGTGCCTGCCCGGAACACATCCTGCTGGCCGGCTGCAGCAACAGGAATCTCACTCTTCACTTGCTGAGCACGCACCGTGCAGACTCTGTGCTTGGCACTTCCCACGCTCGGCTTTCCCCAACCCATGTGGAGGAAGGGCAGGATCCTATCACAAGCCCATTTGACAGATGAGGAAGCTGAATCTCAAAGCAAGCGCCATGCACAGCCCACAGTCAGCAAGGTTACCCCCAAGGCTCCCTAACTGCTCCCCTCCTTCCTCTCTCTGCCTCCTCCTGGAAGCCTCCCTGGCTTTACCCTTGCTGCACCTAGATTCAACCACACCAGCGTCTGTTCCTTCTCTCCTAATCAACCTCAGTGACTCCAAACATCTGCAAAGTGCAAGGTGCGAGCGAGTTCAAGTCCCCGCTCTGCTGGCAGGCAAAGACCTTACCAGGCCATTGAGCCTTGCATCTGTGAAGGGGAACTAATGCTGCATACCACCTTCCCACCACCCCACTGGGATGTTGGACGAGCATCCCAGGGCAGGACAACAGGTGCTCAAAGCAAGTTTGCTGAACTGAATTAAGCACTGATCCTAACACTGTCTCCCCCATGTGTCTGTCAGCTTGTAGTGCTGTGGGGCTTATGTGTTGCTGTGATGCTGAAAGCTATGCCACCACTACTTCAAATACCAGCAGGGCCACCCATCGTGGACAGGTTTCAGCTGAGCTTCCAGACTACAACAGACTACGGAGGACCCAGCAGCCCACTCCCAAAACAATCAGCCATTGAAAACCCTGTGCATAGCAGAGAAGCACTGCCAAATATATTCTGGAAAATGAGCCCCCCAGGCTGGAAGGCATTCAAGAAATAAGTAGGGAAGAGTTGCCTCCTCAAAGCAGAATCAACCTTAATGACCAGAATGGAGTACAGTCCCTGAGACCTCCTTTTGCTGATGTGGTATGGCTCAGAATGAGATGAAATACAGTGGCTGCAACAACGGGCTCAAACATAAAAAGATCATGTGCATGGCACAGTGTCGGGTGGTGTCTTGTTCTGTTGTATATAAGGTCAGACCTGACTCGATGGCACCTAACAACAACTTAAAATACTTAGGGCAGCTCCCCTAAGGAAAGGGTTCTTCTCCAACTACACGGTTACACCATGAGAAAGAGCTCTTCCATCCCAGCAGCTCTGTGAATATGTAACACTGATCAATGTCAAAGTCGCCCCTCAGCACCCTTTCACACCACTGCCCTGCCTCTATCCAAGTTCAATCCACGTGGATTTTTCCAACACCCTCCTTCTTGGCCCCCAGCCTCCTGACATTCCCCTTCTCCTCCAATTTTCCCATACCAGCCAGGGAACCTAGATACAGAACCTTCCAGAGAGCTCAGGAATAAAGTTCAAACCACTAAGCATGGTTGGCCTGGCCCAGCCAACACCCTACACCCCCACCTACCTCCAGGCCTCGCAGGGGCTGTTCCATCTCTGGGACCCTTGACACCCACCTCTTCCCCCTGGGAAGCAGACCTAGGAAACTAAACTCCCTGGACTCCACCTGCCTCGTGCCCCAAGGCATCAGCCCTGCACCCCCATCACCTCTCTGCCCTAGACAACCACCTACTTTCACAAAGGCTTCACTCCTTAAGGATGTGACTGCTTGCCTGTCTTTGACCCAGTGTCTTGAAATATTTGTTGAATTAATGGATAATGAATGAATGTACATATAAAATATCCCTTATGGCCCTTTCTCTGAGTTGGTAAAAGATATATTTTTTGCAGCAGGGGTTGTTTTGTATTTTGAGGCAGGGTCTCACTGGATAGCCCAGGCTGGCCTGGAACTCACTCTGTAGCCCAGGCTGGCCTCAAACTCATGATCCTCCTGCCTTAGCCTCCTGAATGGTGGGATCACAGTCATGCACCACCACATCCAGCTTTGGAGATACAGTCCCAGGAGGCTTGGGCGCAGACATCTGGCCTCTCTTTCTCCTCCGGATGAGGTCAGCCTTGCGTAAGAGGCAGCCCTGAGGACCTCCATGGGGTAGGGAGGGGTCTAGCTCAGACTCTGGGGTGAGGGCTACACCCCAAACATCATGAACACACACAGGACAGCAGGGAGGGCTAGTCACCCCACAGTTAGAATGTCATTGCAGGAGGACAGATCCTGAGCTTCTTGGGGCACATCATGTTCACAGGGCCTGCCACTTAGTACGTGCTCAGTGCACACTGGCAGACACAGCCAGCCAGCCCACGTGCCCAGCTGCAAGCTGTGCCCAGACGCTGGGGACCAAAACCCTGCACTTCTCTCTGGTAATTGCACCCTTGAGAAGCACACAAATCCTTTAAAAAGGATTCTCACTCCCTCCCCCACCCCAAACCACCAAGATCTGGGTTTGGGTCTACCACCCCCCACCCTGAGGCAAAGGGAAGGAAGGAGGTGCAGTGTCTGGGGGTAGGCAGGGTGTTTGTCCTGCAGCCTTGATGAATTAGCAGGGGGAAAGTTGGCCAAGGAGAAACCCTGTCCAAATGTCCTGGTTACTGATTAGCCAACCCCAGCTCTTCTCTCTGCAAGGGGGGAACTGGAGGAGCAATTAACTCATTTGGAAGAAAGGCCAAGTTAAACATAGCTGTAATCCTGAAGCTAAAAAGGCAAGTTGAACGTCTGGGGCCTTCCCTCAGATGCTGCAGGGGAAACACAGGAGATGGGGCACACGAAGGAAGGGGCCATAGCAGTACTACGGGAGAACCCGTTTCACACCTATCACGCGGCTGGTCACGTTGCCAGCCCAAAACAGAGGTGTGTGACCCTCCCCCTCTTCTTCCCCACTTTATCCAGAGGGGAAAACAGGGTTCTAGACAGGTTAAGTGTTTTGCCCAAGGTCACAAAGAAGATCCAAGGAAAAGCCTTTTTTCTCTGTGCAACAAGTGCACTCCTTTCCCTTTCAAAAGGTCATGGCTGCTCTCGGCTGGAAAGTACGGTCCTGGCGGGCAGGAAGCCCCGGGCACCTAGACGGCGTAGCGCGCGTGGAGGTCACAAGCTCCACTCCCTGACTAAGAGCAGGGTTTCAGGGCGCGGCGCTCGGCTCAGAGGCCACTGTGTGCCGGGAGGGTGGGGAAAGGTCAGGCTCGGGCGGGGGTCAACGGGTGGTTCCCTGCAGGGGGTGGGGCCCCCACTCACGGCCCTGGATGGCGCCGCCACCGAGACGAGGACCCTGCGGGCCTGTCTGGGAGCACAGGAACTGAGCCTTAATCCCATCAGGGTGCCTGGGTCCTGGGAAGACGCGCGGAAGGGAGCGCAGGCCCGGAGGGCAGGAGGCGTCCGGAGCCCCGGAGCCCCGGGGGGGTGGGGGGGAGGTGCGCTGCCCCTCGCCCGCCCCTCCCTGCCCGCAAGACCCTCTCGCCCAGGGCACCACCTTGTTTGGCGCTCTCGCTCCCCGCAGCTCACCTCCGGGGCCTCCAACTCGCAGGGATGTCCTGATCCTAGCAGCCCCAGGCTGGGTACCCCGGATCTCCAGCGATCCCCCAGCTCCTGGCCACCAGATCTCTCGGAATCCACTCACAAGGCTCAGACGGGCGTAGGGGAAGAGGGATCCACTCTCAGTCCGGAATCACCGACCGCCGCCACTCGCCGGCTAGGGATCCAGTGGGACGCAGGCCGCCGGCACCCGATCTCCCTTCTGGGATCGACTCCCAAATCACCAGCCAGTGGCGCGGGATGCATGGGTGCCCTGTGCGGGATCTTCCCGCGGGATCCAAGCCCAAGTCTCGGGAGAGCGATCCTCTGGCACCCAAAGCGGGAACCCCCGCCTCCCTGCAGCCCCGGAGCCGGGTGGGGATCCACTGGATCCCCGCCTCTTCCTCCGCCAACTTTGCCAACTTTTCTTCCCAGGCCTGGCCAAGCAGAAACTTGGCGGCGCTGGCCCGCCGTCGCCGCCCCAGCCCGCTAGCAGGTCGGGGGCCAGGGGTGGCTGGCTGGCCCCCGCTCACGCGGCGCCGCGCAACCTACCCTGGAGCCGCGGCTGCCCGCGCCGCGTCGCCACCTGCCCGCCGCCGCCGCACCTGCCCGCCGCGGCCCGCGCAGCCTAGCCTGCTGGGGGCGGGGCCTCGGGCGGGAAGCGCCCCGTCGCCATGGCAACGGCTGCGGCGCCTGCGCGGAGGAGCTCGGGGCGGAGCGCGACCGCGGACCCTACCCGACCGCAAGGACCTGGGCCTGGGACCTTCCAACCGGGCAGAGGTTGCCCAAGCCACGCTTCCCGGCTACGCCTCGCCCGCCCCTCCCACCCCGACCCCGCCGAGTCCGCCCGAGGACAGCGCTGCGGGTCCCCGCCCGCAGTCCCGAGGCCGTCCGCAGGGCTCGGCCGGAATGCCCCACGCTGGATACCGCCTGGGTCCGCGGCCCCCGGAGCCTCGCGCCGCCGCTGCGCTCGGGAGGCGCCCGACGAGGCTGGGCCGCTGGATCGTACGGACCGCGGGTCTGCGCGGAGCGTTGGCGCCCCCTGCCGGCGAGCCTGGGGCCTGCATGCCGGTGTCTACTCGGCTAGGCGTCTTCGGGGTGGGAACCGCTCCCTTTGTGTCGCGGTGGGAGGTGGGGGTGAGAATGGAGACTCTGGAGTGAGTTGAGAGAATTGTAGGAAGTCGCTTCTGCAAAAGGAAATGCCTGTCTTGCTGTCCTCATCCATTTCCCTTTGCGTTGCTTTGTTTGTTGTCTGGCCTCTTATTCCTAGGCTCAACTCATCCTCCCATCTCAGCCTCCCCTCCCGGGTGGCTGGAACCACAGGCTCCCGCCGCGGTACCCAGCCACCAGATCTTTATCAAGCACCTGTAGGCAACCTAGCCAGGGACACAGGCGGTAAGCAGCTGGCAGGGTTCAGGCTCCTGTAGAGCTTACAAGTATTGAAGGGGAAATTGCACGGGTAGACCTAATGGCACTGGCCGCGCATGTTCCCGAAGAAAATTGCAGAGCATACTGGAGGCCCTGATGTCCTTTGTGTCTTCCTGTTAATCATCTGGGCCTCAGTAAAGGGGAAGAGACAGACAAAAGCAACCCCTTGCGTGGTTTCCCAGAACTGTCTCACGTTGTCGGTGTGTGTGCAAGGAGAGCTCACACAATCCTTTGCACCACAACCCTTTTGAAGTAGGGATTGCCACCCGCTCCCCCATTATACCACGGAGCCACGCGAGGCTCCCCAGGGGATCGTCCACTGGGACAGAACCCAGGAAGGGTGCGGCAGTGGCCCCACGGAGGCTCGTGTCTTAAAATATTCCCCTTGATCCCCTGGCTGGCACGGGCACAGCCATCAGTAGGACGGGTCTCAGTGAACTTAACCTGTGACCAACCCTCCCACGGCGAGGTCTCTGAGGCAGGTCGCAGGCGACGGTCGGTTTGAAAGTTGAACTCCCTCCACATGCACTTTAACTCTGGGTTTCACGGGATGTACACATCATAAAAGACAAAGAAATGTTTTGTCCACTATTTTTTGAAGAGAGCCTCTAGGACAGTCCTCATGTCCACTCCTGAATCCCAGCCCCTCGTGCAGGGCCAGGCACATAGCAGGGACTCCATGAGCAGATGGCCGACTGCACGAAGGGCCAGTCCTTGGTCACCTCCCGCCTTTGGCGCCTCCACCCCTCGCCCCGCAGGAACTTTCGGCCCCTCCTGGGAAGGTCTCCAGAAGCCAGGGCTCGTGGGCTGAGGGCTCCGGTTAGCAGAATGTTCCGTGTTGCTCAGCCCCCAGCCAACCCAGGCCTCCTGCTTGCAGCGTCCTCTCTCCCCCAGACCACAAGCACGGAAGGCCACAGCCCAGTTCTCCTCCTAACAGCCCCACGGAGACCCCTAGCCCAGTGCCTTCGGTGGTGGCCACCACCACCCCATTTCTGCTGGGAGTCCGCTCTTTTCCTGGTGCAAGGAGGAGGCTTAGCCCAGAACTGCAAAACTACAACTCCCAGAGGACCCTGGCCAGGTAAGGGGCGGGACTTCTGCGTCAGCCCCGCCCCTGCTGTCTCCCTCTGTGATGTGAGGCTGCTGGCCAGCCAGCCCACACCCTGGGATTATACCCCACCGAGCATGTGTCGCGTTGGTTCTACATTGTTTCCAAAGCCACCCCCTCCAAGCCCTGGCATTTCTGGTCCCTGGGGATAGAGGACAGAGCTGCCCAGAGACTCTCCCAGAATGCCTTCTCTGCCATCTTCTGTTTCCTCCTCCAGGAAGCTGGTCTGGATTAGGCTGACTGTTCTCAGACTCTAGCAGCGCTGTCCAGTCTGACCCTCTGCAGTGATAGAGCGTCTAGATCTGCCCTGGCCAACACCAGCCATAGAAGACCGCTGAGCACTGGGGAGGCAGCCAATGAGACTGAGGGACTACATTTTACACTTTCTAATTTCAATTATGGCCTGGAGCTGTAGCCCTGTGGCATCCGATCCCGTCAGATCTTGGAAGCTAAGCAGGGTCGGGCCTGGTTAGTACCTGGATGGGAGACCACCTGGGAACACCAGGTGCTGTAGGCTTGGGAGAAGGACCTGGCAACCCCCTCCCAAAAATCAATCTGCCACTGAAAACCCTATGAACAGCAGAGAAGCACTGACAGTAGTGTTTCCCCTGTTGTACAGAGGGTCCCTATGAGTCGAATACTGACTCGACGGCACCTAACAACAACAATTTCAATTAATTTAAATTCAAATCACCCCACGTGCCTAGGGCACCCTCATTGCTCCAGGAGGCTCTAGAACCCGTGTCCTGCTTGGTGAAGACCATGGTCACACATTCTCGTGCATGTATGTCTATCCATTTTGCTTTTCTTATAGTTTACGTGCTCCTTGAAGGCGAGAGCCAGCATATGCTTTAAAATGTTTTCCCTCTTAACACCAGACCTTTGCCCCTGCTGTGCTTCCTGCTGGAAGGACTTTGTTCTCTGCCTATCATCTGGTTAATGACTGTTCATCCCTCAGACCTTGGCTTTAACATAGCTTCCTCCCAGAAGCCTTCCCTGGTTACCGAGACGGATTAGAGAGAAGGATTAAAAACTGAGATAGTGAAACCACTGAATCCCATGCCCCGCCCCTTAAAACACTGACCATAGGGCGGCCCCATTTCTTCTCTGTCTTTCCTGGCCTGTGAGGTCCCTGAGGGCTGAGCCCAGTAAAGCACATGAAGCAGAAACAACATTCAGTAAGTACTTCAGGGAGTGGATGCTGAATAAATGTTTTCACGTGATAGGATCCAGTGTCAGGCTGACCCGATACTAGTGAAACCTGTCATTTTTGAAGCTAAGTATGTTGCCTGAGCCTGCAGCCATAGCCCTGTGGCATCCGATCCCGTCAGATCTCAGAAGCTAAGCAGATTCAGGCCTGGTTAGTACTTGGTTGGGAGACAGCCTGGGAACACCAGGTGCTGTAGGCTTGGGAGAAGGACCCGGCAATCCACTCCCAAAAGTCAATTCGCCATTGAAAACCCTGTGAACAGCAGAAAAGCACTGATAATAGTGTTTCACCTGTTGTATGCAGGGTCGATATGAGTCGGATACAGACTCAAGGGCTCCTAACAACAACAACAACATGTTGCCTGAGCCATCTCACCTAATGCCACAATAATCCTATGTTGATGTTGTTGTTGTTAGGTACCCTTGAGTCCTGTCAACTCATAGAGACCCTTATAAGGTTTTCTTTTCTTTTTCTTTCTTTTTCTTTTTTTTTAGAGAAAATCTTTTAATAACGAAGAAAGACAGCAAGAGAAGACAAAAATAAAAAAGAAACTTAAAAAAAAACTATTTACAAAATGGCAATAATAAATCTTTGTTGTAATTAGGTGCTGTTGAGTCAGGTCTGACTCATAGCGACCTGATATACAACAGATGAAATACTCCCTGACACTGTGCCATGCCAGGCTCTACTGTAAGTGCTTCTCTGCTACTCATAGGGTTTTCTTTCTGGATCCAAGGATATATAGAAAAATAGTACCACAAAAAGACAAGCAAATGGAAGAGAGGTCTTGGTGGGGGGGGGGACAGGGGGAGGAAGTGCATAAGAGGGTAAGGGGGAGCTTATCTGTGTAATGTACAATAAAATGCATATATGGAAATGTCACAATGAAATGCATGTCAGAATGAACCACATTAAGTCGTACATTAAAAATTTCCTTACAGGGTTTTCAATGGCTGTTTTGACATTGCCTCGGGAGTGGATTGCCACATCCTTCTGTTTTTTGTGTTGCTGGGAATCAAACTCAGGACCTTAGATACTGCAGAGCAGTGCTCTACCAACTGAGCTAAATCCCAGCCCCAACAATCCTATAGGAGGTAATTTATTATTGTGTCTCTCTTCCAAAGGGGGTACCTGAAGGACAGTGAGGTTAGGTGAATTACTCAAGGTCACACAGCTCAGTCTGACTTCTCTGGAAAACAGAGCCCAAGGCAAATCTTTCTCTGCACTGATGCTTTATTGGGAATGTAATTCCAGCCCAGCAAGGGTGTAAGAAAAGAGTGGTGGGCAAGGAAGAAGAGCAAATGCCTTCCAGGGGCTCCAGAAAAATCCAGTCAGGAGTTCTAACACTAAGGGCCTCTCTGGAAAGCCATGCAAAACAGGAAGGAAGGGCAAGGGTGTCTTCCACTGGCACCTCCCATCTCCTCTCTCAGTCTCTTCGGGGTTGGGTTACTGTGCCTCAGGCAGCCGTAAGGGAGGCCAGTTCCTGCTCATACTCTCACTGGAGAAAGACCCCAAGCTCTTTTCCTCCAAAGGTCCAGGCAGTTCAGCTTGGACAGCAGTGAGGGGGGTCCAGGAGCCTGGCCCACTGTCAGGACACATCACTGCAGGTCTAGCGGGCCAAGTGGCTGCGGCAATTGGCCCAGGCCACCAGCAGGGGGAGGCGAGTGGAGGCTGGACTGGGCCCAGGATTGCTGGGTGGCTGGGAAGGACAAAGCAGACGGCATGCGCCCGAAACGGTGCCTGGATCACAGACACAGCTGGCCGACAGCAGAATGGAAGCCGGACACCTCCAACGCCCTTCCACAAATACTGATTGAAAAGAAAAAAAGCGAATAATGAGTGATTGAATAAATTGGAGGGGAACACACACAACCACCCACTCCAGCTTCCATTTCACAGAGGGAGAAATGGAGGCCCAAAGAGGCACAGGTGAGCTAAGGCCATGCTGAATGGAGGGGCAGAGTGAGCACTGGAGATTCAAGCTGAGCTCCATTCAGTGAAGCCCCTGCTTTCTGACAGAAGCAGCTGGGGCGGCTCCTTGGTTCGGCCAGCGTCTCCCCAGCATGGGGTAACCCCTCTTTCTCACGTGCCTGAGATCTCTTTCCCTCCTCTCAAACAACACCAGTTTTCCTCCTGGAACCCCATCCCTATCCACCCTGGGCCCCCCATGGGTCCAGAAAAGTGGACCTCATGCATTTCCTACTCCTATCCTCCGTCGTCCAACCTCACCCCTAATATTTGCGTACAGGAGACAGAACTGGCCGATCAGAGTATCCCATGGCCCTCGTCACAATGATTGGCTCCCGGCTGGACATGGGACCCAAGTTCGTCCAATGAGAATTTAATCACAAGCCATGCGAGAACTTTGTGCCAAGAGGAGCTTTGTTTACTTTGGGATTGCAGAGCCTGGGCATGTCAGCCAGGAGCTACCAGAAACCAACACTATTAGAAACAATCTGCCTGGTCATGAAGACAAGTGGGCAGAAAACACAGCAGAAGAGATGAAGGAAGAACCACAGAGGTCTGGACCACATTGCTTATTTACCTGGATCCAGCTGGGCTTGAAGCCACTCTATAAAACCTTCAGTTATGTAAGCCAATAAATTTCTCATTTCTACATGAGCCCCCAGACTGGGGTTAACTCAGTTGGTAGAGCGCCACTCTGCAGTCTCTGGTCCCGAGTTTGATTCCCAGCACCGCAAAAATGGGAGGACGTAGCAATCCACTCCCTAGGCTATCCCAAAACAGTCAGCTATTGAAAACCCTGTGAGGGTTGCTATGAGTTGGACACGACTCAATAGCACCTAACAACAACAACAACAATAACACATGAGCCCCACTAAGTTGCACTTTGCCCATTTACAGCAAAAGAGCTACAGGCACCGACTCGGCTCTGAATCTTAGGCTGGATGCTGAGGATAAAGATTTAAGACAGTGCCTGACTTTGGAAAAATCATAGAAATACAGAAAAATAGGCACTAGAATTATGAATGAAAAAGCTAGAGAAGAGCATGGCAAGATCTCCTATGCCTGGTATTTAATCATAGATTCATTAATCCCTATTAGCACCTTCCCTACCTGGGAAACCCCATACCTTCCCACCATCCTCATTTGGGGCTGGCTCTTCCCTCTTTGCCCAGCCCATGGGACGGCCCAGAGTGAGAGGCCATTGATTTAAGGAACTAGGAAGGAAAACACACACTCGGCTCACACCTGCTTATCACGTGCCCGGCTTTGTTCACCAACCTGAATGTTTCCTTCCAAGCAAAAGAGACCATTGGGGACATCACAGAGTTACCTCCAAAGCCAGAGCTGGAGTAAGGGAGACCGCATTGGAGAGTCAGACCCCACGTGTGGCCGTCCTGGAGGGCTGAGCCACCTGAGGTGAGGAGGCTGGAGGAATGTGGGCTGTCCCAGGCTTTGTCCAGGAGCCTCAATCGGCCTGGGGGTGGCTAAAGGGGCTGGGAAATGAAGGCAGTGTTGTGGGGGGGGGGCATGCACATTGAAGCGTGCACATCCATAATATCATATTTTCAAAGAAACCCATCCCTTTCAAAGGTTAAGTTCCAATGTCCTAGGGCACGCCTTTCTTTTGTAGATGGGGAAACTGAGGCTCAGAGCTAGCTAGCTGGGAGGAGAACCAGGAATTACACTTGCCTAGCAACAAGAGGGGCAGGTTGCTGTCCTCCTTGGTCTGACCTGCCCATCCTCAGACTTCCCTGGGGCATCACCTGGCCCCCCAGGCCGGCTCAGGTGCCCTTCCTCTGTGCTGGCCCCCTGCATTGCCCTGGGCTGGTTCTGTGCCCGTAGGTGTCTGTGGATAGATGGGTTGTGCAAAGGCCCCCCTCTGCTTTACACCCACAATACCATGCTCAGCCACCCAACCTCTCTAGCACATCTGCTCCTCCTCTAGGTTTCTGGTCTCACCAAACACCAGGCCACTGTCCTAGTGACCCAGGCCAAACCCACCCCCCGCAGTGTCCCTGCCTCCCCTGCTCATCTCACACCCCATGCCCACACTATGAGCAAATTCAACGAACTTGACCTTCACCTTCAAAGTACATCCAGAATCTGACCTCTCCTGGCCCTTGCCATCCCTGTGCCCCAACTCACCCAGCTTTGTCTCTCACCTGGCCAATGGCACACCTGCTCACTGCTGCCCCTTGCCTTCTCTTCTGCCTGTTTTCCACCCAGCAGCCAGAGCCATCTTTTTAAAACATAAGGCAAGCCACAGCATACCCCTGCTCAAGATGGTCCCTGGGGTGCCCTCCATGCAGAAGCTAAAGACCAAAGCTCTGTCATTGTCAACAAGCCCACCACTCTCCCCTGCTTTATCCTGCCCAGTCACATGGGCCTTGGTGCTGCCTTAAATGTGCCAAGCACACACTCACCTCAGGACCTTTGCACCTGCTCCTCTGGCTGCCTGCATGTTCCTCCCATGCCTATCCACAGGGCTCTCTCCTTCACCACCTTTAGGTCCCTGCTCATGGGTCACCTTCCCAAGAGGTGTACCGTGACCATCCCCTAAATACTCCCTATCTCCCTCCAAAACTTCATTTTCTCTATAGAACTTACTCATGTGTAGCATTATATATTAACTTATTTCTTTAACAGCTCTCTTCTCTACTAACATATAAGATCATATAAGATCCATGAGGAAACAGCCGGGCGCAGTGGCGCACACCTGTAATCCTAGCAGCTCGGGAGGCGGAGGCAGAAGGATTGTAAGTTGGAGACCGGAGGCAGTCTGTGTAATTTAGCGAGATCCTGTCTCAAAAAGTAAAAAATGGGCTGGGGGTGCAGCTCAGTGGTCCAGCACTTGCAAAGCATGCAAACGCAAGGCCCTGGGTTCAACCCCCAGTACCGCAAAAAAAAAAAAAAAAAAGATCCATGAGGAGGGGTTTGTCTGTTTTCCTCACTGAACACCTAGAATAGTTCCTGGAACACAGTACGTACTTGATAAATATGTGATGGCTGGGTAGATGGACAGGTGATATAGGGGCATGGATGGATAGATGGACCAGATTGTCTTAAACTATTTGTCTTTTTTTCTTTTGTGGTACTTGGGGGTAGAACCCAGGACCTCATGCATACTTTGCAAGCACTCTACAACTGAACTGCACTCCCAGCCCCTTTTTAATTTTTTTTTTTTATCTTGAGACAGCATTTCACTCAGTTACACAGGCTGCCTCTGGCCTCAAACTTGAGATCTTCCTGACTCCACCTCCCGAGTCACTGGGATGACAGGCGTGTGCCATGATGCCAGGTCCTTGTCTTGCCCACAAAACTCTAAGCTCCTTGAAGGAATGGATAGTGTTGTATTCTGGGGTTGCAGATAGGAAGTGACCTTGGGTTGGGCACAGAACAGTGGAAGGAATGAATGATGAATGGCTTCAGACTGCCAATAAGGACTTCTAAATCAGGGGAAGTAGTAGATTTAGCTTCACAAATCCAGTGCCCAGCAGCCTACTCTAACCCCAGTCTCCAGTTCTCCTGAGATTCTCCCCCGCTGGCCTTGGCTCTCCAGAGCCCCTCAGGTTCAGTGAACACAGCAGATGAAGGGGTGGTACCTGTGTCCCCCGAAGCCCCAGGAAAACAGTAGGACGTTTGGCTTTTGAATGAAACCTTAATTTATTATTGCTTGGAGTTTGGGATGAAAAGCAGGAGCCTAAGACCCTAAGGTTGAGACCCAGCTCCATCACTTGCTTCCTGAGCCTTAGTTTTGTCACCTGGAGCATGGGACCCATGCGAACAGCACCGCCCTCCTCAGGTGGCTGTGAGGGTTACAGGAAATGAGGCAGGGAGAGGGTTTGTAATGAAGCTCCATGAGCCTGAGGAAGTGTCGCTGCCCTTAGAAGTTTAGTTCTGAGGCGGAGGAAAAAGCCCTCTGCTCCTTTCAAAGTTCCTGGTAGGTGGAGTCGAGCTAATTGGAGTCAGCCGGATGTGGTTTCAGGTTAGAATGGTTCGTTTATGATGCAGGGCACCTGGTGGCTTTCCCAGGTGACATTCAGCATTCTCTGGAGAACAGAAGTCTTTTCAAGGTCAGAAACCCCAGAGGGCTGGTAGGGCAGCCCGAGGGAGGCAGAATCTCCTGCTCCAGGGGCCTTCCTGGCTGGAATTACACCGCTGAGATCTGCCAACCCAGGGGAGGGAGAGGCTGGTTTTGATAGGAGGGGGAAGAAACGCTCCCCCCTCACCCAAAGGACCGCATCTCACTTGTTGGCCAGCTGCCACTGAGGGTTTTCTAATGGCAGAGTAAAAAGCTCCTGCAGCTTGACCCTGACCTCCCTGCCCAGGCTTATCTCCGCCCCTCCCCCCACAGCACAAACATGTATTTCATGCCCTGAACATCATAGCACCCTCCACCCCTACTTTCCAAACTCAGATGACTGCAAGAGGGGAGATCCGGGGCCCTCCACGTCTTTTCCCCACCTCACCCTGCTCAGTGGTTGAACCCAATGCCACCTGCACTGAAGACTGATGATCTTCTTCAACAGGTGGAGAAACTGAGACCCAGTGGGCAAGGTGCCCCAGGTCCAGCAATTGGGGAACAGTGTGTACCCGGGCAGTCTCCAAGCCTAGAATTCCTGCTATGGTTAAAGTAGCTGCTGGGTTCAGACGGCCACAGTGAAACCCAAGGTCATCCAGCTATGGTCTCTGTGTTACCAAGAGCTCCCAGAGGCCGGCAGTGGCCAAGCCGCCATCTGTGTGTTCAGCAGATAAAAGAATCTGTACCCAGCACTGAAGTTATAGTAGAGAATATGGAGAAAGTTTATCAAAAGATAGCACGCCTTCAGGAAGTGGAGGCAGAAATACGGAAGACCTGCTGCTCCAGCTACCTCTGCATAGAACTAAGGTCACGTGGGATTTTTATAGTGAGGTTTGAGCCTGGGGGGAAGGAAAGAAATATTTCACACGTGGAATCTATGCCTTGAATAGGTCACGGACTCCCCAGTGCCTTCAAAGGAATGGGCTCAGAGGCAGGCATTTCAAAAGCTTAAGAATCCAGGTGGCTAAGGATCTTGATTGCTAGGTGCCATCGAGTCAGGTCCGACTCATAGTGACCCTATGTACACCAGAAGAAAATGCTACCTAGCCCTGTGCCATGCACATGATCTTTTTATGTTTGAGCTCAATGTTGTAACCACTGTGTTTCTTCTCATTTTGAGTTGTGCCACATCAGCAAAAGGAGGTCCCAAGGGTTTTACTCCGTTCCTGTCATTAAGGTCCAATTTTACTTTGAGGAGACAGTTCTTCCCCAGTCCTCTCTTGAATGTGTTCCAGCCTGGGGGCCTCATTCCCCTCGACACTATATTTGACAGTGCTTCTCTGCTATTCATAGGGTTTGCAATGGGTAATTGTTTCAGGAGTGGGCTGCCGGGTCCTTCTCCCTGGTCTGTCTTAGTCTGGAAGCTCAGCTGAAACCTGTCTACCATGGGTGGTCCTGCTGGTACCTGAGATACCAGGGGCATAGCTTTCAGCATCACTGTAATACACAAGCCTCCACATAGTGACAAACTGACAGATACATGGGGGAAGGATCTTGGTAAGGGAGCCAAATTCACTGCACAATGTCCTTCTCAATCACTTGGGGTGGCGTTTGTCTCACATAGTCCTTGTCATCCTTCATGGTTGAATGCAGAAATTATTTTAATTGCCTTTTCCTCCTTTTGGTCTGGCAAAGGCTAACCTAACCTAACATCTGAAAGTCAGCCTGGGCGCCTTTGGCTTGGTTGACGGCTAGCTGCTTTTGACACAGGCTCAGCCTTGTGGCTGTCAGTGACACTGGTGGCTACTAGCGAACCACCTTCTGGCCTCAGCCATGTCAACCGCCCACCTGTATCACTAGGTAGGTAAGACTTAAGTCAACTTGTTCATGAAATTGAATTTTCGTGTTCAAGCCAGGCACAGTGTCACATGCCTGTAATCCCAGTGACTCTGGAGGCAGAGGCAGGAGGATCATGAGTTCAAGGCCAGAGGCAGCCTGAGTAACTTAGTAAGACCCTGTCTCAAGATTTTAAAATATTGAAAAGGGACTAGCGGTGCAGCTCAGTGGTACAGTGCTTGCAAGGTGTGCTCAAGGCCCTGAGTTCAGACCCCTAGTACCACCAAAAAAAAAAAAATTTTTTTTTTTCATTTTCATTAGTAAAACAGTATTATGACTGCTATGGTTTGACTGGGCTGGGGTTTAGCTCAGTTGGCAGGGTGCTGTTCTGCGCTCTCTGAGGCCCTGAGTTTGATCCCTAGCACAGGAAAAATGGGAGAAGGTCCTGGTAACCCACTCCAGGCATAATCCCAAGATAATCAGCCATGGAAAACCCTATGAATAGCAGAGAAGCACTGACAGAGTGCCAGGCATGGCACAGTGTCAGGGAGTGTTTTGTTCTGTTGTCCATTGGGTTGCTATGAGTCAGACCTGACTCCAAGGCACCCAACACCACCACCATGGTTTGAATGTGTCCTCCAAAAGTTCATGTGTTGGAAACTTAATCCAGAAATTCTATTTTAATGTTATTTGGAAGTGGGACTTTGGGGAGATGATTAGGATTAGATGGGGTCATGAAGGTGGGGCCCAAAGATGGGGCTTACTGGCCTTGTTAAGGTGAACCAAATAAATTTCTATTCTCTATAAGTCATCAGCCTGCAGCCTTACCACTGCAGCATTGGATGCCATCAGATCTCAGAAGCTAAACAGGGCCAGGCCTGGTTAGTACCTGGTTGGGAGACCGCCTGGGAACACCAGGTGCTGTGGGTTTGGGAGAGGACCTGGCAACCCACTTCCAATAAACAATCAGCCATAGCAGAGAAGAACTAATAATACTGTTTCGCCTGTTATGCGTAGGGTCACTCTGAGTCAGACACCAACTTGACAGCACCTAACAGCAACAACATAAGTCACTCAGTCTGTAATGTTCTCTTATAGCAACAGGAACAGACTAATACAACGCCAATAAACAGACAATAAATACAAGGTGGACAAGTCACATTCATAAATTCCCACTAGAATCTTGGTGTGGGCTGAATATTTGTCTTCCTCCAAAATTCATCCTGGGAAATCCTAACTTCGAAGCTGGTAGTTTAAGAGACAGGATCTTTGGCGTCTGCCTCTCAGGAACCCACACCACGGCAAAGGGACCAGGTCCACAGCCATGTGAATCAGCCCTAAAAACACCATGCCCAGTGCCCACAATATATAAAATAATACCATTTACATAAATGAATTCACCATATTACACCAATTTTGCAAAAATTCCTTGAAAACCAATGATGTGCCGGGAACAATTGAAAGGCTCACTGAGTGAGAGAAATTCGCCAATGGGCGGCATAACTCCTGAAAACAGTCCAGCCTGGCTGGGCATGTGAACTGTAAAAGATGCCCCCTCTAGGTGGGCAGAGGCGGCTGTGGTGTCCTGGGTTCCTCCAGGCTAGGTGGATGCTCACCATCTGGACCATCTCCATTCAGAACACCTAGAACTTCTGGAGACCTTGGTCCTGCAACCATGGTAACAAAATGGGCAAAGCTACATAGCTTGGCCAGCCTGAAGTAATGGTAATGGTGCCGTCCACACTCTTGGAGGGAGGAGTGGAGGAGGGTCAGGGTCAGAAGACCCTCCAAAGACCTCCACGAGACCCTCCCCTGAGGTGCCAATCACAAGCCCCACTAGCCTCAGCTGCTGGGTTATGAGAGGAGAAGGCTGGGCTGAGGGTGGAAATCGATGATTATGCAGCTGCCCACTGGGCTGCCAGGGAGTCACGCGCCACTCCTGTAGGGAAGCCCACTTGGGAGGGACTTGACCGTGGTGCGGCTTCCAGCAGACGTGTCAGTGGGGACATTTCAGAGGAATTCTTCCTTTGGGTGGAACTGCACATCAAGCCTGTCCATGAGTCCCCACGGCCCCGTAAGAAACCCCCATAAACTCAGTCCCTTGGTCTTTCTGTGCTCCCTTTGGCTTTTCTGCAACAGCTGCCCTTTTGGACAAGGAAAGCCTTGCTGAGCTGACAGAATGAATGGATGGATGGATGGATGGATGGATGAATGGATGAATGAATGAATAAATGAATGGATGGATGGATGGGTGGATGAAGGAAGGAACAAATGGATGAATGAATGGATGGATGGATGGATGAACAAATGGATGAATGAATGAATGAATGGGTGGATGAATGAATGAATGGATGAATGAATGAATGAACAAACCAATGGATGGGTGGATGAACAAATGGATGGATGAATGGATGGATGAACAAATGGATGAATGAATGAACGAATGAATGGATGGATGAATGGAAGGGTGGGTGGATGGATGGATGAACTGGAGGGCCTTGCACGGGCCAGTGACAATGGTGTGCCACACTGAAGGTAGGGTGGGCAGTGTTCAAAGGTCTGTTTGACCACTGACACTTATCCTTGGACTTGGGCATTCCTCTTCCAGAACCTTTTAGGGTGAAGTCCTCATTGTCCCCCACAGGTACAGTTACTGGCTCTTTGCATTGCATCACTAGGCAGAAGGGGGCTGATGACCTGGGCTTGGACCAGAGTACTAGGTTGCAGGCAGGGGCAGCTTGTCCCTGCAGTCTCTAATCCTGCTGTTGACTCCCAGGTCACCTGGACTCCTGATCCTGGGCAGCATGTGGGCAGCCCTGGGGCTGTCCCTTACCTGCATGTCAGCCTTCAGCCTCGTCTCTCCTGCCTGGTTCCAGACCCCCACCTTCTCCTTTGGCGTCCTCACCTACTGCTCTTGGCCTCAGGGTGACAGCTGGAACCAGAGCTGTGTGGCCTTCAGGTCCCTGGGGGAGATTCCTGACTTTGCCTGGAAGGTGAGAGCTGTGCTTACCAAGTCACCAGGTCCTCAGGCCACAGTCGCCTCCATCAGCAGAGACACTGCCTCTGCCTGGGTGTCCAGCACCTTCAAACGCCCCTTTAATGTCTCCTTAGAACTGAGCACACGGGGTCTTAAACTCAGCCCTTCAGAAACAGCTGTAGGACTTTGGAAAAATGCTTTGCTTGGGGCTTCTGGGGCCTCTGATTGCACAGGGGGTCGCTATCTTTTGTTTTGGTTTGATTTTTTGTTTTGTTTTTGGTTTGATTTCTTTTCTCTTTTTGTGGTACTACAGGGCTGAACCCAGGGTCTCAAATATACTTTGCAAGTGCTTACCACTGAGCTGCACCCCCAGCCCCTTTTTAATCTTTTATCTTGAGACAGGGTCTCACCAAGTTACACAGGCTGCCTCTGGCCTTGAACGTGCGATCCTCTTGCCTCAGCCTCCCAAGGTGCTGGGATTACAGATGTGGACCACCGTCCAGCCTTTATTTATTGTTTGTTTGTTTGATTGTTTATTTCAAGACAGATTCACATTATGTGGCCCAGGTAGCCTTGAAGTAATGACCATCGTGCCTCAGCCACCTGAGGGGTTGGATTATGGGCATGCACCACTCACTGGCAGGGCTTCAAGCCTGAAAAAAATTGGGCCCTGGTTTGGGAGTGGTTCCAAGTTAGAATTTTGAGTTTGGCTTCAGTTCAGATTCGGGTTTAAATTTTTAATCCTATGTGTAGATAGATGAAGAGATTTTTTTTTTTCAATTTTTTTTCAATTCTTAAACAGCTCATGATGCAAAAAGACACAAAACCTAAGCAAACAAAAACCATTAAAAGCTGAATCCAAGCCCAATTTTTCACTGGGTTTGGGTTCAATTTGAAGATCTACTCCCTGCACATAGAATTTAAACCCAAGCTCGAACTGAACCGGAACTGTCCAAACTTTAACATATTGAACCTGAACCCAAACCCAATTTTTCAGTTTTGAAGCCCTGATAGCCTACCTGTATTTTAGCAAAAAAGAGGATTCCAAAGACAGCTGCCCACTCAAGTAGCACCTTAGTGCGAATTAAGAAATGGCACCATTCTTCGGGATACTGTACTGCCATCTGCTGGAAAATCACTGTCAGCAACATGCACATCTATGATAACCCCAAATGGATCTTCTAGAGTTGTGCAGTCTACAACCTGTACACTCTTACTGGCCACCCTCTAAGCACTGTTAGGTTTGAAAATGAAAGATAAGGTGTTAAATTCTTTGTTAGGATGTATGTTACAAAAATCTACAAGGGGGAAGATGGGAGAATGGATGCTTAGTCCAGCACCTCGAAGGAACACCATGTTGCCTTCAAATCCGATCTCAAAGATGATGTCACAGCACCCACCAGATGCTTTTCCTGGTGATCCTGACATGTAGCAAGTACTCCACAAAGGCAGGCTGTGGTGGTCAGTTCATCTGGATCCTAATTCTGGCTCTGCCACCTAAGTAGCTGTGTGTCATGAAGCAAATGGCTCCAATCCCCTGGATCTCCATCTGTTTATAAGTAAAAATTGGGGATACAATAGCACAGAGCTTTGGGGGATGTTTCAAGAACTTGGGAGCTGGTCAATAAGCAGAGGGAGCAACCCCTGGCCTGGTCCCCACCTTCCTCCTCTCTCTTCCCGGCAGGTCTCGGCCATGCTGCTCTTGGGAGGCTGGCTTTTGCTAGCCTCCAGTGCAGTTCTGCTTTTGGCCTGGGCCCTGGTTCCAAAAGGGCTGTGCCCAAGGAAGGGCAGTGGCCCAACGCTGGGGGTGCAGGCAGCAGCAGGTAAAACCACTCCACACAGTGATGAGGAATGAATGAATGGATGGATGGATGGCTGAAGGGACAGGAGCAGAGAGAGGAGAACAAGTGGATTATAACAGGGTTGAACAGGCGGATGATGGGGTAGACAGGTGCGTGGAAGGGGATTGGAGTGAGGGGGGTGTTAAAGGGATATGGAAATTTATAAATACATGAATGGATGGGAGAGTGGCAGGTGGATGTGTGAGTCCTGAATTGAAAGAGCAGCCCAGATCCCCTTGACCCACACCCAGCTTTCATCCTCCTCCCTCCAGCCGCCACCACCATGGTGGGCCTCCTGATTTTCCCCGTCAGCCTGGCCTCCCCGTTTGCGAAGGAAGTCTGCCAAGAATCCTCCATGTACCATGGTGGGAAATGCCGGCTGGGCTGGGGCTATGCATCTGCCATCTTCAATGCAGTCCTGGCCAGCCTCCTGCCCATCATCATCAGGTGGCCTCAAGTGACCAAGGTCCAGGAGAGAGCCGTCCTCTTCTCCAGCAACACTCAGAGAATCACCCTCGTGCCAGGAGTGAGAAAATAGAGATCTCCCAGGAAGTGTGAGAGAACCCGCTCAACAATCCTATGAAATCACTACGTACTCAGGTTCGAATCCCACCTCTGCTGCCACGATGCTGTGGGAGCTCAGGCAAATCGCTTTCCCTTTCTGCACCCATTTATTTTGTAAAGTGGAGGTTGAAATAATGCCTACCTCATAGGGTTGTTATGAGAATTGACTTGAGATATTCTATGCAAATAAAGTACTTTACAGCATGGCTGGCACTTATAGCTCCATAAACATTTGCTACCATTATAGTCCCTGCCTCATGGGACAGTCAGTGGGGAGAAGGAAAAGTCTTTATGAAAAGTACCTAGGGCAATTTTGAGTATCATGTAGTCTCGAATCTAATACCTTCCCTTTCAACAGTTGTGTCGCTATTAGGTGCTATCGAGTTGTGTCCGACTTACAGCGACCCTCACAGGGTTTTCAATGGCTGACTGTTTCGTGATTGCCTTAGGAGTGGGTTGCCACCTCCTTCTCCTATTTTTACGGTGCTGGGAATCAAACTCAGGAACTCAGAGACTGAAGAGCGGCGCTCTACCAACTGAGCTAAATCCCAGCCCAACAGTTTAAGAGGACTGAAAAATCAGAGGGATTAGATTCGCAGTCAAGCGCTGGTTTGAGGGAAAATCAGAGAACCTCTGTACATCGAGTAAAAACAATCCAAGGCAATAAATTATGATTTATTATCATTATTATCGTTTACCTAGTATTCATCACACTCATCATCACTCATAACAGAAATGTTATCAGTGCTCTCTATCACTTCACAATCCTATTTCCTTGGTCGCCCTATGGACACAGAGCTGTTGAAGGAAAGGGGCGGATTAGAATTTCGATCCTGAGCAGGTATTAGATTCAGGTGCGGATTAGATTCTAGAATATATGGTGATACAGTGGTTGTCACTCAAATAGTTTTCAATGGTTGTCACTCAAGTCTTTTCATTGGCATGGATATATTTTCTTCTCTTTTTTGGTATTTTTGTTGTTTTGTTGTGTTGTGTTCTGTTTTGTTTGAGGCAGGGTCTCACTCTATAGCTTGGGCTGCCCTGGAACACATGACCCTCCCGCCTCCACCTCCCGAGTGCTGGGATGACCAGCAGGCGCCATGGTGCAAACTCTCTTCCCTCCCTTCTTACAGTTCCTTGTCTCTTGGGGAATTTGAACATTTTTAATTTTCCTGTAAGATATTTGGTGAGTGCCTGTTATGTACAAGAATATGTGCCCATGCTGGGGTGGGGGTAGCGAGTGAAAGATCTGTTCCTTGGGGCTTATAAGCTTGCTACCCTCCGGGTCCTGCGGGCTCACTCACCTCCATGCTCAGCCTCCAGCCACAGTGACTTCCTTTGCCTCCCAAAGCCTCCAATTCTCCGGCCCTTTGCAAATGTTGTTCTCTCTGCCAGGGAGGCTGGGGTCAATCTGTTGCTCCACTGCCCTTCTCCAGGAGCAAAACCATAACCTTCCCTTGGGAAATTGGCCTTAGCTACTGTCTGCCACCTTGAGCTTTAAGAAGGATAACCGATCCCATCGGGCCAGGCAAGGCAGGTCAGAATGTTTGGTTCAGAGCTGTGCATGGGACCTGTGAAAACCAGCACAGAGGAGAGGGAAACGTTAGGGGGAGTGTGAGGTACTTCATTTGAAATCCTGGATGCAGCCAAGCCTGCTCTCCACCCATGGGACACACACTCTGAGGCATCTGTAAGTTGGCACCTCCTAATTGTGGTTGCCCCAGAAGAAAAGAGTGAACCTCTCTTTCCTCCCATGAAATGTATAAATCGCATGGAAGGAGTCTGGTTGGCCAGCACTGGGTCATGTGTCCACGGTGGGCTAGGCCGTGTTGGCAGACTCAGAAGGCTCTGTTGGGGACAGGTACCCGAATGGGGAGGGATGTCAAACACCTACAAACAATGGATGGCCAGCTCTGTCTTTAAGGAAGGGTTTGTTGTTAGGTGACTTCAAGTCGGTATCTGACTCATAGTGACCCTACATACAACAGGTGAAACACTATTGTCAGTGCTTCTCTGCTGTTCATAGGGTTTTCGATGGTGGATTGATTTTTGGGAGTGGGTTGTCGGGTCTTTCTCCCAAGTCTACAGCACCTGGTGTTCCCAGGCGGTCTCCCATCCAAGTACTAACCAGGCCTGACCCTGTTTAGCTTCCGAGATCTGACAGGATGGGATGCCACAGGGCTACAGCTGCAGGCAAGGAAGGGTTTATCACCCCCATTTCACAGAGGTGAGAACTGAGCCTCAGAGAGGAAGGTAAATTCACGTGCACAAGGCCACACAGCTGATGAGTACCAGAGTTAGGATTTCAATCCAGAACAGTCCTACTGAGCTCTATCATGGAGGCAAAAGAACATCTGGGTTTCCTCTCTCTAGCTCTAACAAATCAGCTCCCAGGGAAAATCTCTTCCGGCTTCAAATATTTTCCCAAGAATAGCCATAAATAACCCGTAGGACAGGTTCTATTACTCTGAAAACACAGATCACAGAGAAGGCAGCTTGGGTTTATCCTTCAGAAGGAACCCTGAGGACAACTTGACAGCTTTCTTTTGTGTGTGTGTGTGTGTGTTTAAGTGATAGAAAGTCTAGACAGTGGAGTGGCTCATTTCAATATCAAAACAACTTCAATGCAAATCAGTCTCCAGTGGGAAGATTCTTTGAACCCCAGGCAGATCCCAGGACAAAAAGCAGGATGTAGAGGCCACCAAGAAGCAGCCTCAACTCAACCCTCAGGTCACCCACTCTTGCTTGGATGTGCCACCCCCTCTCCACTCACCTCACAAAGGCTCCCAAGATCCTTCATCCTCTCTTTGAACTGTTCTAGCAATGTGGAAGGGAGCAGTTCCCCAGCCCCTAAAGCAAAGCGGTTGACAGAGAGACTCTGTCTTTATTTAGCAATAGGCAGGAAGGTCTTCCAGTATTTTTTTCTCCCCATCAAAACCAGCAGCACCTATTGTTTGCAAGGCACCCTGCACCTTGTGCCACTGATCTGAAAAATATCAAGTCAGGAAGAGGATGGACATCTGATGGAATGGAAAATCCCCAGGGAGCTACAGTCTGCTAGGTTGACTCAGAAACTGATTAGGAAGCTGGCATTTCAGAGAAGGTCAAATTGTGCTCTTCTAGAGGCTCAAAGTGCTCCGGGGCTGCAAAGCTAAAAGGATGGAGATCTGAAACCCTTTTCTGACTCCCAGAATCAGATGCAAAAGGCAGCGTCAATGCAGGTGTTGCTCCTGGCAAGCACAGACCTCCTGCAGGGGCCCAGCGCTCACCCCACCCCAGTTCTCCTCCTGAAGCCAGATCCTCTTAACTTGCAAAGACTCACCTGAGAACCTGAGCAAGGTCAAGGTGGGAACTCAGGGAAAATGGGTTCCTTCCCAGCCACAAAATTATATCCATCAATGGTGAGGGGTGGAGTGCACCAGAGAAGGGTGCCCAGGACCAAGTCCAGAACAGAAGGATGTTTTATTGTCCCCATTTCACACACACACACACAAAAATAAAAAATAAAATAAAAATAAAAATAAATAAGGCTCAGAGTGGGAAAGTTGCTTGCCCAAGACCACACAGACATAAGTAACAGAGCTGGGATCCTCAATTATTGCTCTCCAAAACGTGCACAGTGATGGATGAAATGAGTTTAGTCGGGGTGGCAAGTCATTCCTGTTTCAATTCTCCTTTAACCCCTTGAAGAAGGAAGGCTCCTTGGGTGTTGCAAGCTTCTCAAGCCTCACTCTAGCTCTTCTTAACTGCTATAGTTTGAAGCCTAAATATCCCCCAAAGGCCCATGTTTTACAGGTTTGGTCCCCAGCCTAGTGCATGGGGAGGTGGGGGAACCTTTAAAAGGTGGGGCCTAGTGACAAGGTCCTGATCAGCCCAGGTTTAGAGGCTGCTGGGGTGGAAATCACCACTGTCTGGTGATGCTGGTCTCGAATGGCAGCCATCATGGGAGGGAGCCAGAGTGCTCAGAGGAGGTAAACTCATGGTACAGGGGAACATTGGAGGTAAGGGATGCATATTCTCAGCAGCTGGGGGCCAGAGAGAGGCTGACTTAATGGTATGGTCTATGCCAAATGGCTGATCAAGCAGGGGACCCTGCTTAGTGCTGAATGTAACAATGTTTGCCGAAAGGGCCTCATTTCCATGGTATCTATGGATACCCCTTGGTATCCATGAGAGATTGGCTCCAGGAATGACCTCAGATATCCAAATCCTTGGATGTTCAAGTCCCTTATATAAAATGGCATAATATTTGCATAAAATCTACACACATCTTCCTATATACTTACTCAGTTATTTACAGTACTGTGGGGCCGAACCCAGTGTCTCAGTGCTCCACCACGGAGCTGCACCCTCAGCCCAATTTTTATTTTTATCTTGAGCTAGCCTATTGCTAAATTGCGCAGGCTGCCTCTGGCCTTGAACTTGCAGTCCTCCTGCTTCTGTCTCCCAAGTCTCTGGGATTACAAGTGTGTGCCACTGCCCCGGCCTTCTATATACTTTAGATCATCTCTAGATGACTTATAATCTCTAACACAATGTAAATGCCATGTGAATACTTGTCATACTGTACCATCCAGGAAATAATGGCAGGAAGGCAGTGGGTACATGTTCAGTACAGATGTAACTTTTTCTCAATATTTTATTTTCTGTGTGAGGTTGGTTGAATCTGCAGACGTGGAGCGCATGGAAAGCCAACCATACGCCCCAACCTTTAACTGTAGTCCTTCTCAATGTTACTTTCCAAAGCTGCCTACCAGAAAGTAGACTTTATTCCCCCATCTCTGAACCTAGACTCTGATCAATAGGATGTGGCAGAAATGACTTTATTTATTTTGGTAGTACTGGAAGGCTTGACCCCAGGGCCTCACACATACTAAGCAAATGCTCCACAGAGAGCAGCGCCCCCGGTGCCTTTGTAATATTTTATTTTGAGACAGGGCCTCTTCAAGTTGCATGGGCTGTGTCTGGCTTCAAACTCTAAACCCTTCTGCCTCAGCCTTCTGAATCGCTGGGATGACCAGTGTGCGCCAAGATGCTTGGCAGAGTGAGTTTATCCCAGCTAAGCCTAGGCTTCTGGAGCATCGCTTCTGCAAACTTCCACTTGCTCTCTTGGAACCTTCCATCATGGCCAGATAGAAAGGCCCGAGCTAGCTTGCTGGAGAATGAGAGTCATGTGACTCCATTTCTCCCACTGCCCAGGCCAACCAGGCCAACATGTGGCCAGCCAGCCACATGTCAGAAACAGAGCTAACCAGACTCATGCAGAGGTTCAGCCTAGGCCAGAAGAACCTCCCAGCTGAGCCCAGTCTGGACTGTTGACTCAGAGAATCAGGAGCTGATGAAACAACTGTTCTAAACCATGATATTTTGAGTGCCTTCCCAGCAGCATTGCTGGCAGTAACAGCTGACACAGGAAGTGAGGAGGGAGTCCCCCATCTTGAACTCTCTGGGAAGAGCCAGGCAGGTGTCATGAGTCTCCGACCCCGTCTGGGTAGGGGACGTGGATGCAGAGGGAGGAATCTGTCTTGGGGAACCAACACTTTTTTTTTTTTTTTTTTTTGCGGTACTGGGAGTTGAACCCAAGGCCTCACACTTGCATGCTTTGCAAGTGCTGGACCACTGAGCTGCACCCTCAGCCCATTTTTTTACTTTTTGAGACAGGGTCTCACTAAGTTACGCAGACTGCCTCTGGTCTTGAACTTGTAATCTTCCTGTCTCCGTCTCCCAAGCTGCTGGGATTACAGGCATGTGCCACCACGCTTGGCTCCCAACATTTTTTTTTAATTGAAAATGAATAGAACAACAACAACAAAACACCCCAAAACACAGATTCTTATTTCTTTGCTCATATATATTTTCTTTATATACAGACACAACTCTTCGGTAAACATTTACAAGCTACGGAGGCAACACTGACAAAAAGACAGAACACCACAGACAGAGCGACTGCCCCACGTTCAATTCCAGGACACCAGGGCACACGCAACACACAGACATCGCTCTGAATTAGCACAGCAAACCAAATAAATACAAGTCACGCCGAATCACAGCCACACACACTCTCAGGAATGACACAGAGAGGGTGGAGAGGGGTCCTCCCCCACTCCCCATACTTAGAGATTGCTCTGTTACAAAAATAAATAAGAATCACGAGATCTGGGATCTGGTCGTGCTAAAATAACATCCTCTGTAGCGAACAGCTGAGTGGCAAAATAAACTTCTATCTGACGGGCCTTCCTTCCACACATTTTCCTCCTATGTTGGGAAGCTGGGGGACTGGGTGGGGAGAGGTCACTGTAGCAGCAGCTGACCACTGTTGACCCCCCTTGGTATCCTGGTAGGCAGTGCGGGAGCTGCCCCGGCATCCGAGTGCCCATGGGGACTCTTTGCAGGAAATGGTGGCCACGTGGCCTCTCTCTGTCCATCCCGCCTTACCCAGGCAGAGGGCCGGGCTTCAGATACACCAGAAGGTGCAGCCGAGGGAGAGGAGGCACCCCAAGCTTGCATGGCCAGGCTTCTGTGCTGCCTCAATTTGCTCAGGGTGGGAGGACCAAAGTGGCCCCTGTCATCCCGTGACCACTCCAGAGGCAGCCGGGCTCCAGGCAAGAGCATCTTCCTCTACTCTGGTAGGCTCTCCCTGATCCCGGGGACATCCTCAGAGCTGCAGAGCTGGCCAGGCTGGGTTGCTGAGGGTCTGTCTACCCAAGGGTCTGCTGTGGAATAGGGAGCGTCGGTGTGATGGTGGAGAGGACCATCTGCTCCTAGACCCTGCCACGCATGCCGGCGCACTTGGCCTAGTCTAGCCCCGGTCCCTTCTCCCTCCTTGGCTCAGGGGAGGCAAGGCTGCTTAGAGCAAAGCCAGCCTCCCAGGCAGAGGCCTCCACTAGTGCACCCTCTAACCTCTGGGCCCCAGGCCCCGTAGGGGATGGGAGGGAGGTGTCCCCCTCGCAGAGGACAATGGAGGCTCTGGGCAGGGCCCTGAAGAGCCTTGGACACCCCACACCCACACACAATCCCTGGGTTCCATTGCACTTGCAAGGATGATGCTATTTTTGAAAAGTAGGAAAGCATCTCCCGGCATCGGGTATAGAAGGAGAAGCAAGAGACTTAGCGAGTGGAATCCTGGATGCCAAGAAAGCTGTGTGAGGGACTTTCGTGTGCTTTTTCTAAGTAGGGGAGGGAGGCCTCCAGCAGTGGCCTGGCAGAAAGAGGGTGCAGGGAGGAGACCTTCACAGCCCTGCCTCCAAGCCCATGGTTCCCAAATGGGGGCAGTATGGCCCTGCAGTGGACATCTGGCAATGTCTGGGGACATTCTGGGTTGGTCCAATGAGGGGTGTGTGGACCAAATGGTGTCGCTGGCACCTGGGTGGTAGAAGCCAGGGAGGCTGTTCTGCATCCCACAATGCACAGCACAAGCCTCACCTCCAGGAACTCGTTAGCCTCAAATGTCAGCGACGCTGGCCGGGAGTGACTGCTTGAAGCCAGTCTCCCAGGCATGTTCTGGAACATTCCCAAAGGCTCCTTGCAGGGCTCAAAGGGAGCCTCCGACAGCCCTCCTCAGTCAACTGCCCAGAACATGCCCTCCCCAGGTCTCATCAGAATGGACGAGGAAGAGACAGGAAGAAGAGGATAGCAGGAATGAAGATGTGTCCTCTGTCCACCTACAGCCCCAACTCCCACAAGGGGGAGATCCGGACTGGGGCGATCTTTGGTCAAACAGGAAAACGTAAGGCTGAACTGAACGGGGCTACTCCTCTGGCCCGCTGCCCAGCAGCTGGAGTCAGGGCACTGCTGTCTGCCCAGAGGTCCCCACTCGTCAGCAGACACCAGGCCCCGCACCCGAGGTGCTCCGGAGGAGGAGAGGCAGGTGGAGCCCGGCTGGCAGGGCCCTCACTTGTTCTCAATCAGGGTCTGCACCTTGCACACCAGGTCCCGGGCCAGCTTCAAGACTTGCTTTGCGTTGTGCCGCTCAGCCATTTCTGAAAGAGCAGAAGGAAGATCTCATGAGCCGCTATCCTTGGCCGGCCTCTGGAGACATCTCCAGCTCCCAGTGTAGACTTGGGGCATCTGCATCTCAGAGAGGCTGGGGGAAATCCTGAACCTCTAGACCTCAGTTTACCCGCCTGTAAGAAGGGACTGTAACAGTAGCCATGGCACCAGATTGTCATAGAGATCAAAGGAGTTGGTGATGTTTCCGTGTGTGCTTAAAAGATGTGAGGTCCTTCCTCCCATCCCTCTGCTGCACACAGAGTAACTGGGAACCTGTTAAAAAAGCAGAGGCATGCTGGGCATGGTGGTGCACACCTGTAATCCCAGCACTTGGAAGTGGAGGCAGGAGGATTGCAAATTTGAGGCTGGCCTGGGAGGCAGAGCAAAACCCAGTGTCCAAATAAAATAAAATAAAAATTAAAAAAAGCAAGCCATGTGAGGCACATGGTAGATGCTTAGAAGTTCCCTGAAATGAAGGAAGAACAGAGGGAGGAAAGAAAGAGGAGAGGAGAGAGAAAGGAAGAAAAGCAAATATTTTATCAAGAGCCACACAAGCTGTGCGTGGTGGCACACGCGCTGATGGAGGCTCCCTCCCAGCCCCGAAAGGAGCCTTTGGGAATGTTCCAGAACATGCCCGGGACACTGGCTTCAAGCAGTCATTCCAGGCCAGCATCGCTGACATTTGAGGCTAACGAGTTCCTGGAGGTGAGGCTTGTGCTGTGCATTGTGGGATGCAGAACAGCCTCCCTGGCTTCTGCCATCCAGGTGCCAGCAACACCATCTCGCCCGCATATCCCTCATTGGGACAACCCAATGGATTTTTAATTTATTATTATTATTATTATTATTATTATTACTTATTATTAATTTTAAATTAATTTTTAAAATACTAAGGGAAAAGGTAGATACAACCGGATTCTGTGATGGTAGCAAGAGAAAAAAACAAGTGTTTATGGAGAAGACTGGGCAGATTTTTTTCTTGTTTTAGTGAGCCTATTAAATGCCATGTGGTTTCATAATTTGCCCCTGGAACAGAAGAACATTATCGAAAAACCATGTGAAATCCAAATAATGTCTGCCATTCACTTAACAGCAATGCATGGATGTTAATTTCTTAAACTGATGATGTACTAGAAACATGTAAAATAATAACCACAAAGAAAACTAGATGAAGAGTATCATGCATTCTTGGTATTTGTAACTTTTTTGTAAATCGTAAACAGTTCTAAGTCTAAACTTTTAGTAGATGAATAAAATCCCAAATTATTCCAGAATAAAAAGTTTACTTAACAAAAGGTAGTAAGTTGGGCATGGTACCACACACCTGTAGTCTCAGAGACTCAGGAGTCTGAGGCAGGAGGGTTGCAAGTTCAAGGCCAGAGGCAGCCTGTGCAATTTAGTGAGACAGTGACTCTAAACAAACAATAAAAAGAATGAGGCTGAGTGGGTAGCCCAGTGGTAGAGCACTGACCTGGCATTCAATAGACCCTGGGTTCAACTCTAGCACTGCAAACAAGCAAACAAACAAAAAAGCTTGATATCACTTCAATGGTGAATCACAGGGGTTTTTGTCCTTTAATTTTTCCAGAAAATTCTTTATATTTTTGTGGCACTTTTTTCCCCCCTTGATAGGGCTTCAAGGGTGCTAAGCGTGTATTCTACTACTGAGCTACATAACACCCCTGGTCCCTGTTGTTAGGTGCTGTTGAGTAGGGGTCCAACTCATAGCAACCTTACGTACAACAAGCAAAACACTATTGTCAGTGCTTCTCTGTTATTCTTAGAGTTTTCAATGGCTGATTGTGTTTTGGGAGTGGGTTGCTAGGTCCTTCTCCCAAGCCTACAGCACCTGCTTTTCCCAGGCAGTCTCCCACCCAAGGACTAACCAAGTCAGACCCTGCTTAGCTTCCAAGATCTGCCAGGATCGGACGCCATAGTGGTAAGGCTGCATGCCATCCCCAATTTCTAAATGATGATAATAGTAATAGCTTTCATTTGCTGGGCCTCTCCTATGGGTTCCCCCTCCTATGGGTTTTGTATCGTATGATGGGACTCTTCACATAGTCTCATTTAATCTTCTGCACCTCCCTGTGAGGGAGGGGACATTAGCACCATTTCATCCCTGAAGAATCTGAGACCCAGAGACATGAAGTCACTTGGACCAGGTGGCACAGCTGCTAAGTAGAAGAGCTGGGATCAGACTGCATATCTGTCTGATTTCAAAGGTTGTGTCTTTTTCCTGATGGATGTACTGCCTCCTTGTGCCTACATTTTCTGTCCTCACCAAACTTGGGAAGCAGAGCTGGTCCCCACTTCACAGACCAGAAAGTGCACGTTCAGAGAGAGGGCAGTGCTTTGTCCATTGGCACAGCTGGTCACTGGTAGAGCCAAACTTTGCCACGGAGCCTGATTTCTATACTCACCTTCCCTCTGCATGATCCTGGAGAAAAACACATCCCCAGCATTACAAGATGCCAACATGTTCTTTCGGAAACAGCCATACAAGGTGGGCAGAACCTCCCTTCCCCACACCCCCTCTCGCGCAAGTCCATCCCACTGACCCCCGTCACTAAGGAGACCCTGGCCATGCGATACCATTAAAGAACTTGATGATGTCGGTGAAGTCCATGTTATTCTCCAAGATGATGTCACGGTAGACTTCCACCAGAGCCAGAGCGATGAACAGCACATAGTGGGCGGAGGACACATGCTTGGCCGCCCAGATGGTCTCCCAGACCGAGAAGACATCATCGTAGACGAGTTCTACCGAGACAGCAACGCGCATGCGCATGGGGGCGGGTCCCAGGCAGAGCTCAAGGTGTTACCTGTTCCTTGAGAATCCCCCTCTGGCAATCCTAGGCCCACGGGGCTTTGTGCCTGGGCCCTACGTCAGTGAACAGCACTCAAGGGGTGGCAGGAGCCCTGAACACCGTCATTTGACCCTTAAAGCAGCAGTTTTCTCCCTCTGTAGAATGAGCTGTGTAAACCAGGTGGGTCCTAAGTTCCTTCCACCTCCAACAGGCTGAATGGAGGAGCTGAGAATGCACAGTTTAGAGTTACATGGATCTGTCCCTGCCCTGGCCCTAGACTGGGGTCCCCCTTTGACCAGTGTGCACCCTCCATTTTAGACAGCACGCATGGGCATGTCTCCCATTCCTCCACTCAAAGACAGAGCTGGCTGCAAGGCCAGCGGAGGGACAGAAGAGCTCAGTGGTTAAGAGCAAGACTCACCACATCCAATAAACTGGGTTTGAGTTCTAGCTCCAACACTTACTAGCCAGGGGGCCTTGGCTAGCTATTTCTCCTCTATGAGCCTCTCTCTTGCCTCATCTGTACATGGGTAATGCTGGGTGTAGCAGAGGACCAGAGATGAAACATCTACATGGCTCAGCCCGGTGCATAGCATTTAATAAATACCTCCGGGCACGTTAGGTACTACTTTTAGCATCCCTCCAAGGTTTCACAACAGCATGTACTTACAGGTGATTTCACCTCCTCCTCTTCTTTTCTGCAGTACTGGGGAATTGAACCCAGGGCCTCACACATACTTTTTGCAAGCTCTCTGCCACTGAGCTGCATTCTAGCCCCCCTTTTTATTTTTTATCTTGAGACAGGGTCTTGCTAAATTACACAGGCTGTCTCTGGCCTTGAACATGCAATCCTCCTGCTTCAGCCTCTCAAGGCACTGGGATTACTTACAGATATGTGCCATCATGCCCAGTGACATTACTTCCAATTCATGTGTAAAACATCCACAAAATTCGCCTGCTCCCTGGGCTTTAGAGTTCTTGGTCTCTGCTAAGCAGTTTGACAGAAGGAAAAGGGAACTCAGCTTTGGGGAGAGCTCTGATCCTGCCTGTACTATTCCTACTTCTGAATTGGGTTGATTCCAGCCTTGGCTTTCTCATCTGTGAAATGGGGATGCTAACAGTGCCTGCTGCAAAGTGTCATTGCAGATAAGGCAAGTGTACTCATGGTCAGAACACAATAACTATGTTGCTCTCTGCTGCTTCTGTTCCGACACCCAGTCAGTCTCCCCCCACAAAATGCCTCCTCCCCTGAGGTGGTGTTACAAAGAGTCTGGGATGAGAGTGTACCTCGCTTGAAATCCAGCAGGAACCAGCGATAGCAGAAGTAGAAGTGGGTATAGTCCCCGTTCTGATGCATGAGCTCAAACAGCTCTGAGTCCAGAATCTGTAAGAAAAGGGAAGACAGCATCAGCCTCCTGGGAAAAGGGCTGGGTGAGAGAGGACAACGGAATCAGCAGTGGCACATGACCATACCAGGTGCCTGGCAGGTCTCCATAACTGGGTGGGCTTAAAAATGCACAAAGGCTACAAATGGCTGTCTCTCCAAAGACGACTTACAAATGGCCAGAAAGCACTGGTAAGATGCTCACCATCCTTAATGACTAGGGAAGTACAAACTAAAACCACAATGAGCTACGACTTCCCACACATTGGGATGGTTACAATCAAAACAACGTAAGAACAACTGTTGGTGGGGATGTGGAGACAGTGGAATCCTCATTCACTGCTCCTGGGAATGTGGAATAGGGCAGCTGCTGGGGAAACAGTCGTGGGGTTCTCAAGAGGTTAAACACAAGTTTCCATATGATCCAGCAGTTCCACACCTGGGTATATTCCCAAGAGAAACGAAAACACGCATTCACACAAAATTTGTGCATGGATGTGCACAGAAGCAATATTCAAAACAGCCAACCACTGGGAAGAGCACAAATGTCCATCAACAGATGAACAGAGGAACAAAAAGTGGTATATCCATACGCCAGAATATTATTTGGTAATAAAAATGAACATATGAACAGGTGATTCATAGAAATGAATCCAAATAATCAAAGGAAAAGGTTAAAAGAAAGTATGAAATGTCACTGTTAAGAAAATGCAAGTAAAATCAAAATGAGATGCTCTAACTGTACTGAGGATATTGGGAAAGATTAAGAAGTGTGACAATATGAAGCGAGTATCAACTATGTTGAAAACCCTCAGATGTTGCATAGAAACTGGTACAACAACTCTGGAAAGGGATCCAGCTATGTTCCATGATCTAAAGATCCTGCAATTCCACCCTCTGTAGATGCAAGAGCTTTGCTTGTACAAGAGCTTGCCTGTACAAGGAGACATGCACGAGAATTTCATAGCATTATTCATAAAAGCCAAAACCCAAACCTCCAATTCCTCCAAACAAAATGAGAACAACCTGAAAGTCCAGCAACAGGAAAATGGATGTAAATAAAATGGGATACAGTGTATTACATACTCCTAATGTGGAAGGCTATGAATCAGGGGAAAAGGAATGAACTGCATTAATGTTGAGCAGAGTCATGAACCTGTTACTTAGGACCAAGACAAGCTGAAAAATCAGTTCACACCATTTAAAATTAGGTAAAGTGGGAAAGTTTGAGAAGCAAAATCATAAGTGAGTTAACGAGATGGCAATATGTCCACATGGAGGAAAAGGATTTTTTTATGCATTGCAATGACAAACATCACATTCTAGAAAGTGTCTGCCACTCAGAGAACAGGACTGGGGACATATAATTGGCAGGAAGACATGAAGATTCAAAAATCTATGGTTCATGCTTTCTTTCTTGGGCAGGTGGGGTGGAGATGTGGGTATATTATATTCATGTTCCTACCTTTTTATGTCCAAACTATTTGGTGACATTTTTAAACTTCATCAAAGAAGGAATCAGAAGTCACTTGATTATTGGTGTAGTCCCCTTACTGGTACATAGATAATAAGGTATTCCTGTTATTTCCTTAGGTTAATACATTTCCATTCTTTCTGCTCAAAGGGGAAAATGGCTTAATTCCTCTGGGAGCTGATATACTAATCACAATGGATGCTAAAGAGCTAGCATTTATTATGTCATTGTTGTTAGGTCCCGTCAAGTCGGTATCTGACCCATAGCAACCCTGCGTACAACAGGCAAAGCACTATTGTCAGTCCTTCTCTGCTGTTCATAGGGTTTTCAATGGCAGCATTTATTATGTTGTTGTTGTTAGGTGCTGTCGAGTTGTGTCTCATAGCAACCCTCATAGGGTTTTCAATGGCAGATTGTTTTGGGATTGCCTTGGGAGTGGGTTGCCACATCCTTCTCCCATTTTTGCGGTGCTGGGAATTGAACTCAGGACCTCAGAGACTGCAGCGCGGTGCTCTACCAACTGAGCTAAATCCCAGCCCCAGCATTTATTATAGCACATCTCAAACTTGACCTTGCATTGGAATCACATGGAGAGCTTCACAAGAGACAGATTGCTCAAGACTCAGGGATTCTGATTGGGGTGGGCAGAGGCAATAACAATTTGTGTTTATAACAAGTTCCTGCATAAATGCCCCTGTTGCTTGTTCACGGGAGGCACTGCACTAAGTGCTATAAATGCATTAATTTATTTCACTTCCCTAACTGTAATAAGCCTGCACCTGTGCCACTGTGGTGTCCGATCCTGTCAGATCTCAGAAGCTAATCAGGGTCAGATCTGATTAGTACTTGGATGGGAGACTGCTTGGGAACACCAGGTGCTGTAACCTTGGGAGAAAGACCCGGCAACCCACTCCCAAAAATCAATCCTCCACTGAAAACCCTATGAACAGCAGAGTGCACTGACAATCATGTTTCGCCTGTTTATGTAGGGTTACTACGAGTTGCACATTGACTCAACAGCACCTAACAAAAACTGTAATAAATCAGAAAATAGTCCAGGATCAAAACCCAGGATGGCTCCAAATTGTTCAAGCTTAAGCCTTCCAGCTATACTGTTTCCCCAAAGTCGGCAGCAGGACTAGATGCCAGAACATACCTGGATCAGTGACCTCATGTTGGCAAAGTGGGTGTCCATGGCACCTCCATGAGGGAAGTTCTGGTTCATCCTCTTCATGAGCTCTGTGAAGCAGCTGAAGGCCAGGGCCTCTGGGGGAGAAGGGCAGGATAAGTGGTCAGCTTACCCAAAGGGGTGCTCTAAGGCCTAGAGCTGGAGCATAAAGTCCACAGTCAAGTGAGAAAGAGAGGGACGAGCAAGGCCCCTGTGGGCTCCGTTCCAAGGGGTGTGATCCCACCTCATGTGAATTACAAAATTCGTGCCATAGAGGTGCTGGGCAGAGTAGTCCCTGTTGCAAACCATGGTGGGAGCAGATGCTTTTTTTTTTTAAATCCTTATTTGCTACAATATAAAGCTGAAAATGTTTTGTTGGACCCAAACTTTTTTCTTTCTTTTTTTGAAATTCCACTGGTTCATGAAATTCTCAAGTCTGGGAACCACTCCATTCACATAGCAATTGTCAATATTGGGAGGACTTTCACAGGCAATATGAAAAGTAGGGTCAAATTCCTTTGGAAAATGCTGTTTAGAGTATCTGATGCTTAGACTGCCTATTCTAATGTATATTAAGAAAGTAAAGGCTCTGAGAAGTCCTGTGATAAAGAAACCTATTTCATATTACCTTGTTGTTAGGTGCCATCAAGTTGGTGCCTGACTCATTGTGACCCTTCGTACAACAGGTGAAACACTATTGTCAGTGCTTCTCTGCTATTCATAGGGTTTTCAATGACAGACGGATTGGATGGTCGGATCCTTCTCCCAAGCCTACAGCATCTGGTATTCCCAGGCAGTCTCCCACCCAAGCATTAACCAGGTGGACCCTGCTTAGCTTCCAAGATCTGATGGGATCAGACGCTACAGTGCTACAGCTACAGGCAATATATTACCTGGAATTTCAAAAACTTATTTGAAAATGGTAGGTTTCTTCCCCCATCTTAACAATTGATAACTTTGGGGAGAATTACATTAGTTGGAATGGTTTCCCAAGAACAGAGGGATCTCTATTTTTTTTTTTTTTTGTACTTGGAGGTTGAACCTGGGGCCTTGCACATACTTTGCAAGTGCTCTACCAGTGGACTGCACCTCCAGCCCATTCTTTTCCTTTTTTCTTTTGAGTGAGGGTCTTGCTAAGTTATGCAAGCTGCTTCTGGCCTCTACCTCATGATCTCCCTGCCTTAACATCCCGAAGTGCTGGGATTACAGATGTATGTCAAGATGTCCTGCTGAATTCTTTATTTCTCATCAACTGTTTTTTCTGTTCAAAGGATCCCACCCAGAACAGCCCATTGCATAAAGATGTCATACCTCTTTACGATGCTCCACTACTAGTACTGGAATTTGTCTGATATTTTCCCCCTAATAAAACTGGAGTATGCCTGGGCATGGTGGTCCACATCTGTAATTCTAGTAATTTGGGAGGCTGAGTAGGGAGGATTGGGAGTTTGAGGCCGGAGGCAGCCTCTACAACTTTGTGAGACCCTGACCCAAAAAAATAACTTAAAAATGGGCTGGGAATGCAGTCCCATGATAGAGTACTTGCAAAGTATGAGGCCCTGGGTTCATCTCCCAAGTATTAAAACAAACAAACAAACAAAAAGACTGGGCTATAGGGCAGGTACAGGGAGGTGGTAGATCTGTAATTCCAGCAGGAGGAGGTGGTGAGTTCAAGGGCAGCCTGGACTACATAGTGAGATCCTAAAAAAAAAAAAAAAAAAAAAAAAAAAAGTTTGGGTTGGGGCTGTGGAATGGCTGGGTCCCACTGCACGCATATATATGACACACACACACACACACATCATGGAGGTAAAGGGATGGTGACCTTGGTCACCTGGCTGAGATAGTGTTTGTCACTGTGCATCTCCACTATAATGTTTCTCTCACCATCACCCTCTTCCCCTTCCATCTGCACTTTTTGGAAGGAAGTCTCTATGGGCTGTCCATGGCTGAGGAGGGGACAGGGAGTTCTGCTTCCCATTTTAACAGCCAGATTGAGATTTGCATGCCATAAAATTCACTCTTTTAAATATAAAAGTTAAACCAGGTGCAGTGGCACACACCTATCATCCCAGTGACTCGGGAGACTGAGGCAGGAGGATCACGAGTTCACGGCTGGAGGTAGCCTGTGTAACTTAGCAAGATTGCATCCCCAAATATAAAGATAAAAAATGGGCTGGGGATGCAGCCGAGTGGTTAGAGCACTTGCAAAGCATGTGTGAGGCCCTGGGTTCAACCCCGAAGTACTGCAAAAAAAAAAAAAAAAAAAAAAAACCTAAAAAATGTTGTTTTGGTACATTTTAAGGACACACAATTATTGCCACTATCTGGTTCCAGAACATCTGTTCATCCCAAAAAGGAAACCCAGTAACCATAAGGCAGTCACTCCCTGTCTCCTCTCTGTTGGTCCCTGTCAACCTCTAGTCTACCGTCTGTCTCTGTGAATTTGCCCATTCCTGGCATCTCATGTACCTGCAGTCATACAGTATCTGGGCTTTTGTGTCTGGCTCTTTCACTTAGTGTAATGTCCTCAAGTTTTATCCACTATGTAGCATGGGTCAGAATGTGCATTTTTTTGAAACTTATTTTCCATTACATACATAATCCACTTTTGTTTATCCACTCTTCAGTTGGTAGACACTTGGGCTTTCCCCACTTGCCACTGTGAAAAATGCCATTCCGAACAGTTGTATGTTTTTAATTCTTTTAGATACATCTGTATAGATGGAGTTGCTGGGTCATGTGGTAACTCCATGTTTAATGTTATGAGGAATCACGAACCAAACTGTTTTTCAAAGTGGCTAAACCATTTTACAGTTCCACCCACCACATATGAAGCCTCCAATTTCTCTAAATCCTCATCAATGCTTGTTATTTTCCATTGTTTTGATCCTAGCCACCTTAGTGAATGTGAGTGGTACCTCATTTTGGTTTTGATTTGCATTTTTCCAATAACAAGTGATATTGAGCATCTGTTAATGTGATTCTTGGTCATTTTTATGTCTTTGATTCTGCTGAGAAATGTCTACTCAAATCTTTTATCCGTTTATAATTTAGGTGATTTACCTTTTCCTAGTGTTCTAAACTCTTCATATATTTTGATACAAGTCTCCTAAAATGCATACAACTTGCAAATATTTTTTCCATTCTTGGGGTTCTTTGCATTTTTTTTCTTTTTGGTTTTCTGAGAAAAGGTTTTATTAAGTAACTCAGGCTGCCATTTGAATTAAAATCCTCCTGTGTCAGCCTCCCAAGTGCTGAGATTATAAGTATGCTCCACCATGCCTAGGTATCTGCACTTCCTTGATGACGTCCTTTGAAGCACAAAAGTTTTTAATTTGGATGAAGACCAATTTTCCTATTTTCTTCTTTTATCCCTTATACCTTGGGTATTATATCCAGGAAACTACTGCCTAACACAAGGACGTAAAAATTTACTCCAAAGTTTCCTTCCTTCCTCCCTCCCTCCTTTTCTTCCTTCCTTCTTTTCCTTCCTTTGTTCTCTCCTTCCTTCCTTCCTTCCTTCCTTCCTTCCTTCCTTCCTTCCTGTGCTGGGGATTGCATCCAGGGCCTTCATGCATGTTAGCCAAGCATTCTACCACTGAGGCCCATCTCCAATCTCCAAAGTTTTCTTCTAAGAGTTTTACAATTTTAGTTCTTATATTTAAGTCTGTCATATATTTCATGTCAGTTTCTTGTATGTGGAATGAGATAGGGGTCAACTTCAATCTTTTGCAAATAGATATCCAGTTGTTCCAGAACCCTATGTTGTAAAAACTATTTTTTCCTCATTGAGTTGAGTTGTCTTGGCACCCTTGTCAAAATTGACCATTAATACAAAGAGTTATTTCTGGGCTCTTAATTCTATTACATTGATCTATATGACAACATTATTTTGATTAGTGAAGCTTTGCATTAGGTTTTAAAATTGGGAACATTTTCTCCTTTTTAAAATTGCTTTGGCTACTCTTAATCTCTTGAATTTCCATGCCATTTCAGGATTGGCTTATCAAAATTTGCAAACAAGGCAGGTGGGATTTTTGATAGGTATTGTACTGAATCTATAGATCAATATATCAACTTGGAAAATAATACTAAGTCTTTCAACTGATGAGCATGAGCTGTCTTTCCATGTATTTCGGTTTTATTCAGTTTCTTTCAACAATGTTTCATAGTTTTCAATGTACAAATCTTGCACTTTTGTTAGATTTATTCCTAAGTACTTTATTTATTCCTAAGGATTTATTCCTAAGGACTTTATTCTTTTAGGTTCTAATAAAAATGGAATTGTTTTCCTAATTTCATTTTGGGATTGTTCATTTCAAGTGTATATAATAAGGCTGGGCATGGTGGTGCACACCTGTAATCTGAGCACTTAGGAGGCTGAGGCAGGAGGATCAATGTGAATTCAAGGTCAGTCTGGTCTAAAAGGGGAGATCCAGGACAGCAGGGGCTACATGGTAAGACTTTTTTTTTTTTTTTTTTGGTACTAGGGGTTGAACCAGGATTCACACTTGCATGCTTTGCAAGTGCTGTGCCACTGAGCTGCAGTCCCAGCCCATGTTTTTACCTTTTTGAGACAGGGTCTTGCTAAATTACACAGACTGCCTCTGGTCTCAAACTTGCAATCCTCCTGCCTCTGCCTCCTAACTCACTGGGATTACAGGTATGTGCTACCACGTACGGCTGACTCTGCCTTAAAAAAACAAAAAGACAGAGAGAGAAAAAGAAAAAGAAAAAGAAATACTTTTATTTATTGATCTTATATTCTGTAACCTTGATGAATTCTGTATTAGTTTTAATATTTTTATTCCATAGGATTTTTTATACGCAAAGTTATATCATCTGTGAATAGAGATAGTTTTACTTCTTTTGTAGTTACTTTTGTTCCTCAAATGCCATCAACAAAAGTAGACATCTTTGTCTTCTTCCTGATCTTAGAGGAAAGAATTCAGTCTTTCGCCATTGAGTATGATGTTATTTGTGGGTTTTTCATGGCCTCCACTTTTCCTGGTGACTAAGTTCCCTTCTATTGCTAGTTTGTTGACTGTTTCTTATCACGAAATAGTGTGGGATTTTGTGATGTTTTCTTGTCTCAATTGAGATAACTGTGTGGGCTTTCGGGGGAATTACATTGATAGTTTTTTGTAGGGCAACCCCCTCTTGTATTCCCGGGATTAACCCCGTTTAGTTATGGTACATAATCCTTCTAGATCATGTTGGATCCATTTTGCTGGTATTTTGTTGAGGACTTTTGCATTTATATTCATGAATAATATAGATCTGTAGTTTTCTTTTTATTTCCCTTTTTCTTCCTTTCCTTTTTTCTTTCCTCCCCCTCCCCTCCCCTCCTCCTCCCCCGCTCCTTCTTTTGTGTGTGTGTGTGTGTGTGTGTGTGTGTGTGTGTGTGTGTGTGTGGTGCTGGGGATTGAACCGAGGGCCTTGTTCAGTCTGGACTAGTACGCTTCCACTGAGCTGTACTCCAGCCCTATTTTTTCATTTTTGAGACAGGATCTCGGTAAACCGTACAGGCTGCCTCTGGTCTCAAATCTGTGTGCCTCGGCCTCCCAAGTCACTGGGATTGCAGGCATGCACCGTGGGACCTGGCCCATAGTTTTCTTGTGATCTCTTTGCCTGGTATGTGTATCGGGGACCCAGTGATGAATCCATCCTTCATATGAGGGCTATCCTCGTAGAATGAGTTGGGAAGTTCCCCATTTCCTGTGTTCGGGAAGAGATGGTACTGATTCTTGGAACGTTTGGCAGAACTCCCCAGTGCAGCCACCTGGGCTTTTGTTGTTCTCACGTATATTCACACGATCAGTGGCTGGTAAAGGTCTTGGTGATGACTTAGTGTTGGCCACTGCGGAACATGAGGACTTCTCACCTCACTAGGCGCTCGATGGGCTCACCAGGCTGATCTGACTCCTGTCCTGGCCCCTTCCATGGAGCCCCACAGTGAGGTGAGCCCCCTTTGCCTGCAGCGGCAGGGAGACCGCACTGCTGGCCCCTCGGCAGGGAAGACACGCTTACCGTCATCCAGAATGACCAGCAGCGGAGCCAGGAGGTCACACATGCCCTGGACGTAGCCGATCTCAATGTGCTGCCAGATGTAACTGTGAGAGACACAGGGGTCCCATAATGGCCCCATGGCCAGCCTCCCCTGCCCCTCCTCCACCCCCCCTCCTCAGTTGGTTCCCCCCCACTCTGCCTGGACCACTCCCCCAGCTGGTGCCTGCATTCCCACCCCTCGCCTCGCTGGCTTCACATGTCCTACGTGGAGCCCCCTGTAAAATGTTCCTGAGGTCCTGCTCGGGGAGACCCCGCTATGGGGAAGGATGATGTCCAAACCCCATTACTGGGCTATGGGGCATCCAGAGCCTCCCCAACTCAGCTTCACACCCTCACCCGTCACTTCCCAGGGCCTCTTTCTCTCCAGCCACACAGAGGTATTCATGTTGCATATGAGCCACGTATTTAGGTCTCTGTGCCTTTGCTCCAACGGTTCCCTCTGCCTGGAACTAATAACAGTTCCTATTCACTGAGCACTTACTATATCCTCAGCCCACTTTATATATACTGCACCTTTCATTTTTCAAAGTTATCATGAAAGTATCACAATGATCCCATTTCACAGATGAGGAGACCAAGGGACAGAAAGGCAAAGGACATGTCCCAAGTCATACATCTAATTATTAGTGGCAGAGGCAGTATTTGAAGCCAGGATGCTACAATTAAACTCTATGTTAAGTATTTCTTTAGTTTGTCTTAATTTTCTCAAAATCCATCTAGAATATCACCACCTCTGTGAGGCTTTCCATGATTTCTCCCTTTGCTCATAACCAGGGAAAAACCAGTCCATTCTTTCTTCACCCCCAAGACTTTTTTCCTTTTAACACAACATTTATCAGACTATATTATAGCTTAAAATATTAAAATATATTAGACAATACATAATGCATCCACATTGTATTGTATAGTCCATGATACAATATGCAATTAACTAGATACTACAGTAAGTGTTGGAGATGGCTGTGGAGAAAATTCACTAAATTGTTAGGAGTCATCATTTTTGGGTGAGTGGCCTGAGGGGGAGAGAAGTGTCTTGTTGTGCCTTACAAATTGCTGATTTCCTTAACTGATTAAAAATTTTAATATGTGCGGGCAAGTTACACTTTCTAAGAAAGGCCAGCAATAATTTTTTAGTGAACAGTCATAAGTAGCCTTAAATCTTGGCTTAAGGAGAAAAAGAAAACCAGAGCAGATTTTAGAGCCAGAGAAACATGGCTGTGAGGTCCCTCCCCACGGCTCTCCATCCTCACCTGAGGATGGAGTCCTCCCTTGGCTCCCTATCCTCCCCTGGCGCAGAATAATACGTACTTCATAGGGTTGTCTGAGGTTTAAGAGACAGGATGACAGGAAAGTGCTCAGGACAGTGCATGGTATACAGTAAGTGCTCAATAGTTATCCTATATTATTACTGTTATTTGTCAGCGTGGACTAAGACAAGACTCCAGGGGGATATGGTGCCTGCAGCGGGGCTGCCGTAAGTTGCAGCTGGGCTCCCTCCACCCCTATCCTGCCCGCCCCCTGCCACCCTCCTTCCCCAGGTCCCCCAGCCCCAGCCACCTGCACATGACATTGCGCAGCTTCTCCAGGTTGGTGGGGGTGAAGTACCAATAGTTGCGGTCACACCTCTGCACGTCCTTCTCGATACGATGCAAGTTCACTGTATACAGGTCCAACAGCTCTGGCTATATGTGCACAGGAGGGAAAGAAGAGAAAATTGACCCCCAGACTCTCTCCTTGAGGACGGAGATCCTCTCTCCTCCCCCTGAACCTCTCCTGTGGGCAGCAAAAAGAACACTTTCCGCCTGGACTGGCTGGGTGTATGGCTTGGTTTGTTTATTACTTTCTATGTTTTCTGGGAAAGTCTCTTTTCCTTTGTATGAAGAAGACTGTTTTTCATCCCTCTCTAAAATGAAACAATAAAACAAGGGGCTGGGGCTTAGCATAGTTGGTAGAGCGCTTGTTCTGTGCACTGAGGCCCTGGGTTTCATCCCCAGCATGGCAAAAATAGGAGAAGGACCAGGCAGTACACTCCTGAAACAATCAGCCATTGAAAGTCCTAGGAATAGCAGAGAAGCACTGACAATAGTGTTGGGCATGGCCCAGTGTCGGGGGGCATTTTGTCTTTTGTACATAGGGCACTATGAGTCAGATCCAACACAAAGGCACCTAACAACAACAACAAATTAAAATAATTCCATGAGGTGCATAAAATTATTATCCCCATTTTGTAGATGAAGAAACAGAGACTCAGAAATTGTAGCTTAAAGTGCACCCCTCTGTTGAAAACTGGACAAAGAAGGTGGAAGAACGGAGCTAGTACCACACTGGACCAGGCACCTTGGCCAACGACTCTGATGAAATGGTTCAGTGGCGTGGCAAGACAATAAGGGACTTTTAAGGGCCAAAAATAAACTTAGAACACTGAAAAAATACCAAACCTGTTTTCTGGCGTTGAGGAAAGATGCCAAACCAGGGAAAGTCCAGCTTAAATTGTTTGTACTCCTCCCCAAGGGGAGACGTCTAATAAGGGACATTCCCCAAGCTAGGCAGGGGCCTTGAGAGCCACGCCCTTGGGAAGAGAAAACTAGAAATAAAACCCCTAACCTTCTGGGCTCTCAACATAATTGCCTGATCATACCTTGAAAACAGGTGCCAAATTAAGCATGAAAGATATCTCACTAGAGCAAAAAAAAAAAAAAAAAAAAAAAAAAAGCTGCCAATCAGGTTTATAACTCATGCACGGGTATAACCCAAATTCCCATGGCCCGGATGATGGGAAAGGCCACAGGATTTAATTAAGGCTTTTCATATATGTTATGGCCCTGGTCCTAGGATGCAGCAAAAGAAGTCTCTCTTAGGGACACTGTCTTCCACCAAGCCTTACATATTGCAGCATAGAAAAATCCCATGACATATGAGCTCATGTTCAAAAATCACAGGACACTTAGAGAAAGAAGACCCTGAACGACAGTCAGCGTAAGCACAGCAGAATCAGAACCATGAGGGCCACCATTATTAGAAGTGTCAGAGATAAAGCTGGGCATGGTGGTACACGCCTGTAACTCCAGCATTCAGGAAGCAGGGGCAGGAGGATCTTGAATCCAAGACCAGCCTGGGTTACACAGTGAGGTCGAGGCCAGCCTGGACTATATAGCAAGATGCTGTCTCAAAAAAAAAATCCCAGTGGCTTGGGAGGTGGAGGCAGGAGGATTACAAGTTCAAGACCAGAGGCAGTCTGCATAACTTAGCGAGACCCTATCTCAAAAAAGTAAAAAAAATGGGCTGGGGATGCAGCTCAGTGGTCCAGCACTTTCAAAGATGCAAGTGCAAGGCCCTGGGTTCAACACCCAGTACCACAAAAAAAAAAAAAAAAAAAAAGTATCAGGGAAAGAATGTAAAATAAGTCTGTTCAGTCAAAGAAATTAAAAAAGAGGTTGCAGATGTGAGCAAGAGTCTGTAACATAATCAAGCCAGCCACTTCATAACATATCTGGGGAACAAAAGCCAGATAAAACTTCAAGAATCATTAAACACTCACTGGAGACAGGGGCTGGGGTTAGCTCAGTTGGTAGAGCCCTGTGCTGCACTCTCTGAGGACCTGGGTTCAATCCCTAGCATTGCAAAAACAGGAGAAGGACATGGCAATCCACTCCTGAAGGAATCCCAAAACAATCCACCATCGAAAACCCTACGAGGGTCGCTATGAGTCAGGTGCGACTTGATGGCACCTAACAACAAGGAGACATGTAACAGAAAATTAGACACTTTTAATCACAGATTTAGTGAGCTGAAAACAGTTCTGAAGAAAGTATCCAGGATTCAGCAGAGAAACAAAAAAAAAATGGTAAGATGAAAGCGATAATATACGTAGAAGATAATGTGAGGTTTAAAAAGCATTTAATCACAGCTACAGATGGAGAGGGGCTGGGATTTAGCTCAGCTGGTAGAGCACTGCGCTGCAGTCTCTGAGGTCCCGAGTTCAATTCCCAGCACCCCAAAAACGGGAGAAGGGCCTGGCAATCCACTCCCAAGGCAATCCCGAAGCAGTAAGCCATTGAAAACCCTATGAGGGTTGCCATGAGTCGGATACCGACTTGACGGCACCTAACAACAACAACAACAGATGGAGAGAGAAAGTGAGAAAGTAGCACAGCTGCATAAATCGATAAGAATTTTCCAGAGCTGACTAAAGGCACTAATTTGCAGACATGTAAATTCCAAGCAAACCACTGGCCAGAAAATATGAAAAGAAATCTATACTTAGACACATAATGTCATGTAATTCCTGAAAAAGATTCTTAAAAGTAGCCAAAGAGAAAAGGAGATTATCTTTAAAGGAATGACAATTAGACATATCCCTGACTTCTCAGCAGCAAGAATGGAATTTGGAAGAAAGTGGAATAGTATCTTCAAAGTACAGATCCTCCTTGACTTGCAATGTGGTTACAGCCTGATAAACTAACTCATCCTAAATTGAAAATGTCGTAAGTCAAAAAGTCCTTGACTATACCTAACCTATTGGATACTTGATCTACAACTGTACCACCCTGGTATCCAATCTTGTCTGATCTCAGAAACTAGGCAGGGTCAGCCTGGTTAGTCCTTGGATGGGAGACTGCCTGGGAAAACCAGGTGCTGCAGAATTGGGAGAAGGACCTGGCAGCCCACTCCCAAAACAATCAGCCATCAAAAACACTGTGAATAGCAGAGAAGCACTGACACAGTGCCGGGCATGGCAGTGTCGGGGAAGGTTTCATTCTGTTGAACATGAGTTGGACCTGACTTCATGGCAACTAACAACAACAAAGTTGAAAAATCATAAATCAAACCATCATAAGTCAGAGACCACCTGTACTGAGCAAACTAGAGTTGCATGGTCAGTAAAAAATACCTTCAAGGATGAGGGCAAAACAAATTCCACTCAAGATAAATACAAAATCTACTTGGTACAAAGATCAGCATTCCAGTGTAGGGACATGTGATAAAAGAATGAAAAGTAAAATGCGGAAGCCACGAAAGGCTGTGCTCCACCAAAAAAGGCACGGAGAGGAAGACATGAGACCCAAGAAAAAGGAGCAAAGCGAAAGGAAGCCCGAGGTGAGGGGGAAGGCGGAGGATGCGGGACGCGCATTGGTGGCAGGGCCTGCGCTCTCACAGGGAGAGCTCTGCAGTCATGCACAACACACAGGAAGCCCCACATGTCTGAACTCTTGAAGAGAGATCTAGAAAACTGGTAAAAATTTCCAGCATTTGTTGTTAGGTGCCGTGGAGTCGGTATCCGACTCATAGCGACCCCCATAGGGTTTTCAATGGCTGATTGTTTCGGGATTGCCTTTGGGAGTGGATTTCCAGGTCCTTCTCCCATTTTTGTGGTGCTGGGAATTGAATTTGGGACCTCAGAGACTGCAGCGCAGCGCTCTACCAACTGAGCTAAATCCCAGCCCAAATCCCAGCATATAGTGAATGATAAGTATACAGCAAACTAAGGAAAATATGATAAGAAAATTAAAACACATTCAGGAAAAACAATTTTTTTTGTTTGCAGGAAAGAAAAAACAAAACAAAACAAAACAAAACAAACAAACAAAAAACCCACCACTTACTCCATCGCTTGCCTGCAGCCCTACTAGCACTATGGCATCTGACCCTGGTAGATCTCCGAAGCAAGCCTGGTTAGTACTTGGATGGGAGACCTCCTGGGAACACCAGGTGCTATAGGCTTGGGAGAAGGATCCAGCAACCCACTCCCAAAAATCAATCCACCATTGAAAACCCTATGAATAGCAGAGAAGTACTGACAATAGTGTTTCGCCTGTTGTACGCAGGGTCGCTATGAGTCGGACACTGACTCAACAGCACCTAACAACGATGAAAACATGGCTGAGACCTTGTATGTTTTATTTGTGGAAACAATGAAGAGTCATTCAATTACAATGATTTTTGGGAGTGGCATCATGTTGGTGCTCAAAAAGCTTTGGATTTAGAGCATTTTGTTCAACTGCTTTTTTTTTTTTTTTTTCCTGGCTACTGGGACTTGCACGTTGCCTAGGCTTTTGTCTCTTGGGCTCAAGGGATCCTCCTGCCTCTGCTTCCAAGTAGCTGGGACCACAGGTGCATGTCACTGTGACCAGCTTGGAGCAGTCCAGATTTTTGGATTAGAGATGCTCAGCCTGAATTACCCTCTCTCCCACGTGTGTTTCTACCGTGAATCTTCTGTGAGGCAGAAAATGAAACAAACCACAGGCCCCATGCCTGGGTGGCCCTGGTTAAATGAGAGTTCCAGAGACTTACAGAGTAGGTGACACCACTGGAGGACACAGGGGATGCCTCATTGTTGGCAGAAGTGGCCACGGCCAGAGAAGCCAGGGCGGGGAAGAGGCTTTCCATCTCAGGCTCCTCTGAGAGGTTGTCCTCGCTGTCCGCCTGGCTCCGCTTCTCCGCCTCGCTGCCCCGCCAGCCCTCCGCCGCAGTGCCATCCTTCCCAGGCAGGGGCATGTCCAGGCTGCCGGGGATGGACATGAACTCGTCCATGCTCTCGTTGGCAAGGAGGTCGCTCTCCAGGCTGTCCTGCACCGCCAGCTCCTCCCGAGGGGCGTCGTCTCGGGAAGTGGTGGCCTCACTGCTCTGTCCATCATCCACGCTACTGTCCCCAGGTCGGAACACTGGGGGGATGTTCCGCTGGGCATCCAAGACACTATCTTCGGTGCTCAGACTAGGCTCTGAGTGCTCCGAGAGGCCAGAGGAGAAGTTGTGGGAAGAAGGATGACCTGAGTCTGGGGAACAGGTGCCGTTTGCCAGGTTTCCATTAGGAATCTTGGACTGCTTCTCCTCTGACCTGCCTTCTACCTCCACCTGCTCTACGTCATCCACGGACTCAAACACCTGAGGACAAAGTACACAAAGACAGATGGGCTAGGATGTCAACTATAGCACTGCTTACAGCAGTAACCTAAATAGCCAACAACAAGGGATCAATATCAGTATGTAATGTGCATGCAATGGAATACTGCCCCAGTGAAAAGACTGGGGCAAAACAAGATGTAAGGTACATTTCCATTTGTGACCAATAAATAAGTGATCTATGTGATTGTATATGCTAGAACAATTAGGAACAAAATCTGAAAGCACTACATTGACTCTGAGGAAGGCTACCATGGAATTGAAATGGGAGAGAAACTTTTCATGGTACAGATTTTTACTATGTACACATAATTTTTTTACAAGTAAAAATTGGTTAATGTAAGGAAGAAGTTAAAGAAAAACACCATATTATATCTGTGTGGTTGGTTATGATAGATCAATTTTGAAAACTAGTTAGGTATATATGATTGTTGTTGTTGTTAGGTGCCATCAAGTCTGTGTTTGACTCATAGCAACCCTATGTACAATAGATGAAACACTACTGTCAATGCTTCTCTACTATTCATAGGGTTTTCAATGGCTGATTATTTTTTGGGAGTGGGTTGCTGGGTACTTTTCCCAAGCCTACAGCACCTGGTGTTCCCAGGTGTTCTCCTATCCAAGTACTATAGGTCTGACCCTGCTTAGCTTCCGAGATCTGACAGGATCGACACCACAGTAGTACAGCTGCAGGCAGGTATATATGATAAATTATGAAAATACCTGCAGAAGACATTTTATAGGTTTATTTGTGGTTCTTTGTACCCTTCACCCATATCCCTTCAAGGACAGAGTAAAAGATCATGAGTTAGTTTTATGTATTTTTGCTTTCTTTTTTCAGTATTGGGGATTAAGCCCAGGGCTTCCCACATGGAAGGCAATTGCTCTACCACTGAGTCACACCCTCAACTTCTTTCACTAGTTTCTGCTTTATCTTTCCTGTTTTCAGAAACAGATGCAGATGTACACACATATTAATACTTCTTCCTTCTAAACAGAACTTGAAAGGCTAGGCACATTTCCTTGCACCTTGCTGTTTCTCTTTAATGTTCAACAAGATGGCGTAATCTCTTTTCGAGATGGAATGCTGTAGAACAATATATCCAATGGCATTTATGTAGAATTTTTTAAATTACCAAATGCTGCTGTATTTTATCTACATATTTCTGGGTATGCAAAGGGACCCAGAAGGTTCTGAAAGCCCACCCAGCATACTGATGAGAGTGGTATTATTTCAGGGAACAGCAGGTGGGATGATGGAAAATAGAAGCAGTTTAGCTTCTATTATATTTGTGTGTGTGTGTGTGTGTGTGTGTGAGTATATACGTGTGTGTATCTATATCTATCTATATCTATATCTATATCTATCTATATAGATATAGATATAGATATAGATTTGTTTTTGAGACAGGGCCTCTCTATGTAGCCCAGGCTGGCCTCGAACTTTCCATCCTCCTGCGTCAGCCTCTTCAGGTGCTGAGATTATATGTCTAACTTACAATATACTATTTTTTTACAGGGAAAATATATGCACATAGAGTCCAACTCCATGTCTTCAGGTTCTAAACACAAAGACTCAACCAACTGCAGATTGAAAACGTTCACAGGAAAAGATTGTAACTGTACTAAACATGTACAGATGTTTTCCTCACCATTATTCCTTAACAAAACAGGAGAATGACTATTTCCATAGCATTTGTTATAGTATGAATTATAAATCATTTGGAGATGATTTAGAGCATAGGAGAGGATATAGGTAGGTTCTAGGCAAATATGCCATTTTACCTAAAAGGCCTGGGCACTCCTGGATTTTGGTATCCACAGGGATTCCTGAAACCAATCCCCTGAACCAATACCAGTACTAAAAAAAGAATCCATTTTTAATGCTACTCTAAAAAGCTTAGACATGCAAAGCAAAAAGGGACCAGTGGATGGATGAGCCCTATTTCGCTGGCAGGAGAGCGGAAGGGATGGGTGTGGGCGGAGCATGGGCAGGCAGGGACGGGGTCCACAAAAGTCACCTGTGTGCCGCTGCTGGAGTCACTCTGAAGGCGGAGGTTCTGGCGGCCCGAACTGCAGCTCTGCGAGGACTGAGAGTAAAAGGAGCCCAAGGGAGACTGAGTGAGAGCCCCCCTCCTCCCTGCAGCCCGCTTCCATCTCTTCTCCGGTCCAGCTCAGATCCCCTCCTAGGGCCTCGGGTTCCTAGCTGAGAAAGTGAAAGGAAAGGCCATTCCTGCTTCCCTGAGTCTCCTGGGAGATGCCTTTGTCCTCTGTGTCCCCATCTCTCCCCCTCTGCAACTAGAGCACTTCCCCTTTAACTGCTACATTGAACTGGAGACTTTGAGGTTCAAATTCATAATTCTCTCCTTAACATGTGCTTTCACGCAGGAGCATGCCCAGGTTAGCCTGCTGGAGGGTCAGGCAAGGGGAGCTCAGCTGAGTCACCCTGGGTAGGTCAGAAAACCGAACTGTGATCAACCACCTTTTAGGTGACCAGCCCTGGACAAGCTGGCATGAGAGATCGCCACCCAGCCCAGCTCAGAGCACAGCTGCCTGGCTGGCCTGCAGGCTCATGAGCAAAAGTGATGAGGATAGTGCTGCTTGCTGGAAGTCACTGTCTTTGAGTGTGTGTTTGTTATGCAGCACTGCTGTGGCAAGGGATGACTGATACATCGTGGTGAATGTGGACTTTTCTCTGAGGTCCTGCTTTAGGCTGTTCAACTGCCTTGACTACAAGAATATTCTGGACAATCATGGATATTCTTGACAGTCCCTGGCACATAGTAGGTACTCAGTAAGCATTTGTTGAATAAATGGAAGCCTGGCGTTGTGCTAGGCATTTGATATAGACTGTCTTGTTTGAGCTGTGCACACACCACTATTACTCCCATTGTATAGATGCAGAAACTGAGCCCAGAAGAAAAGGTGCTTGTAAGAGACCCCAGAGCTAGGGCTGGAATTTGACACCAGATCTGACTCCAAAGTTATGACCCATTAAAAAAAAAAAAAAAGCAGCTAAGGGTGAGACTGTCCCCAAGCCCCTGAAACCCACTCTGATGGATGGATCCTGGCTTCCCACGCCCCTGCTCCCAGGCCAGGTATCTGGCACCTCGTTGCTAATGGTGGAGTCCCTGTGAATCATCCGGTGCAGATGGCTGTCCAGGCTGGCCCCCGATGAGCATTTGGCAAGGGCAGCTGCGTGGGACTCCCGCTCCCTCTGCCGCACGATCGCCTCGCAGCCCAGCCACTCGGACATGGTTTGTGCGTAGCATGCGTGGATCTGCTCGTCTACCTGCAGGGGCAGACACAAGCTTAGCGGGGGCGCTGCGGCCCTGGGCAGAGGAGACGGCTGCTACCCACCCAACAGGAGTGCAGGTGATGCAAGGACGCTAAGGAGCGCGTAGGGCAAGACCTCCCACAGAGGTGCACAGGTGAGCAGGGCCCCCTCCATCCTCCCTCCTACCCTTAGCCTCCCTCTCTCTTTCCTTCCTGCTTTTCTTCTCTTTCCTTTCCCCTTCCTTTCCTCCTTCCCGGGGCCTCCCTTCCTCCCTTCCCTTCTTTTCTCTCCACCTCCCTTTCTTCCTCCCTCCTTTCTTCCTTCCTTCCCTTCTTCTTCTTCTTCCTCTTCCTCCCCCTCCCCCTCCCCTGTCCTCCTGCTCCTCCTCCTCATTGCCACCCTCTTTCTCCCC
>VMDO01000100.1:239952-303606 GCA_007922755.1 Pedetes capensis | reverse complement strand
GTTGCTGGGATGACAGGTGCGCACCTCCGAGCCCAGTAATATTTCTGATTTGCTTGTGCTGAGACTCTTCAAACTGCTCTCCTCTAGTTCTTCATCTCATCTCTCTTTTAACAAAGAGAGGGCTGGCCCTGTGCAGGTTCTGGTATCTAGTTATGGTTGGATGACTTCATTTAGGCTTACTCTTTTATTTTTGATTTCTTACAGTGCTAGGGATGGAACCTGGGACCTTGCATGTAGTGGGCTCGTGCTCTACCACTTGAGCCACATCCGCCATTAGTCTATTTATTTGTATAGTTTTTTTTTTCTATTTATAGCAGGCACTTTGGTTTCTGGTGTGTGGCAGGGATATCAAATATCTTCTAAAACAAATTATTTGAATTTTAAGTCAGTTTCTTTGAGAGATATCAAGTCAATAATAGGATGATGGTATACAAACAGGGGGTATAAAATACCAGCAGATTTTTCAAAACTTATATTATAATAAAAGAATGTCTTTTTACTTTTAAAATATTTTTGCAGTGCTGGAGATGGAAGCCAGGGCCTTGAGCATGCCAGGCTAGTGCTCTGCCATTGAGTTAAACCCCCAGCCCTGTCTTTTTACTTTTTAAAATGTAGCTGTTAAAACATTTAAAACTGCATACGTGCTACTGTCTTCCAGACAGTGTGAAATTGGCAGAAGCATAGACACACAGATAAATAGAAAAGAACAGAAAACCCCAAAACGGGCATACACAAATATTCCTGACTGATTTTTAACAAAGGCATCAAGGGGAGAAAGCCAGCGAGCCCTTTAACACATGGTACTGGAACAACTGGATACCTGTAAATCAAATGTGAACCTCAAGCAAATGATATACCAAATCCAAAGATGAACTCCACAGGGATCACAGACTTACAGACAAAATGTAAAACTAGAAAACTTTTAGGTAAAAACATAGAGAAGCTCTTCAGGAGCCAGGGTGAGGTGAAAAGTTCTTAGACTTGACCCCCAAAGCACAATCTATACTTTATCAAAAATTAAAAAAAATTGTTTTGCACTCTTGCAAAGAATATGAAAAGACAAAGTACACACAGGGAGAAAATAATTACAAATGACTTGTTTGCCAAAGAACTATTAGCTATACTATAGAAAGAACCTCAAACTCATCAGTCAAAATCCAAATAATCAAATTAGAAAACAGACAAAAGACATGAGCAGACATGTCACCAGAGAAGATACGCAATGGCCTGTAAGCACAGAGAAAGATGTCCAACCTCAACAGCCATGTGGGAAGTTTAAAACGAAAACCACAATGAAGTGACATTTACATACTTGTCAGAGTGGCCAAAATAAAAGTTTAGTGCCAACCCCAAACTCTGATGAACATGCAGATGAGTACTGCATATATACTGCTGTGGGAATATGAAATGGCACAGCCACTACCAGAGTTTGACAGTTTCCTATAAAACTAAATATGCAACTACCACGATGTAACACCACGATTTCAATATTATGCATTTATTCCAGGAAACAACAATTATGTTCACACAGAAACCTGCACATGAATGTCCTTTTTGCAGCCTTATTCATAATAGTCAAAAAACAAGATACAACACAGCTACCTTTCAACAGGTAAATAGTGAAACTGTGGTATATCCATACCATGGAATACTACTCAGACATAAAAAAGGAATTAATTATTGGTACAACAATTTGGATGAATCTACAGAGATGCTGAATGTAAAAAAATCAATCCCCAAAGGTTACATACTGAGATTTCATTCCTATAACATATGGACATGAGAAAATGATGGAAATGGAGAAGAGATGAGTAGTTGCCACGGGTTAGGGCTAGGAGTGGGAAGGATGTCGGAGGTGAGTATAAAAGGACAACATGAGCTGGGCCTGGTGGCACATGCCTATAATCCCAGCACTTAGGAAGCTGAGGCAGGAGGATCCACGTGAGTTCAAGCCCAGCCTGGACTAAATAGCAACTTCCGGGCCAGCCTGGGCTACCCAGCCAGACCCTGTTTCCAAGAAGAAGAAAAATTTTATAAAGGGCAACATGAGGTTCTGTATAGCATTAGAAATGTTCTCAGTGTTGACCACGAACCTCCACATGTGAGAAATGTAAAGAGAACTAAAGACACGCATATAAGTATAAACACAAGCAAATGAGTCCAAGTAAAAGTGAGAAGTCTAAATAAGATAGGTCCATAGCGCCAACTCCAATACCCTGGTGAGGATATTGTAGGACATTGCAGTTCTGCCAGATGTTACCACAGGGGGAAGCCAGGGAAAGGCCACACAAGATTTCTGCATTGTTTCTTACAAATGCATATCAATCTATGTTGTTGTTGTTGTTGTTGTTGTTAGTGCCGTTGAGTCAGTATCCGACTCATAGCAACCCTGCGTACAACATGCTAAGCACTATTGTGCTTCTCAGCCATTTATAGGGTTTTCAATGGCGGATTGATTATTGGGAACCTACAGTATCTGGTGTTCCCAGGTGGTCTCCCATGTAAGTACTAACCAGTCCCGACCCTGCTTAGCTTCTAAGATCTGACGGGATCGGATGCCACAGGGCTATAGCTTCAGGCTATCTCAATCTATAGCAAACTCAAAATTGGTGGTGGTATTAGGTGCGGTCATGTTGGGTCCAACTCATAGCAACCCTCACAGGGTTTTCAATGGCTGTTTCGGGATTGCTTCGGGAGTGGGCTGCCACGTCCTTCTCCAGTTATCTCAAAATAGAAGGTCTATTTTAAAGAGTCCCCATGTGTCTGGGGTTTTCCTTCTATTGCAGTCTGCCCTGGGGGTCCCTGTCTCCTGCCTCTCTTCCCACCTGACCTTGGTCCAACATAGAACCAGAACTGCCCCTGCCCCACAGTACCCCGCTCCTTTTACTGTCAAAGACCTGGCTGCCCGAGTGGTGACCCACCTCCTTCCTCTCTGTCTCAGTCATCCCGAACTGGTAGTGGCCCAGGAGGAAGGGCCACACGGCCTTGCGGATCTCGGGCTGGATGCCCCCGTAGTAGACGAGACGCAGCAGCTCCTGCTCCTCATAACTCTGTGGAGGACAAGAGTAGGGGAGGCAAAGGGCTTGGTCAGCAGAGAGTCGCAGTTACAACTACTTGGGCTGAGAGACCAGCAGGTCCTAATGACACGTGTGCGCGTAGAAAGGACCAATGGCCAGGCACCAGGTGCATGTCTGTAACTGCAGCAACTCAGGAGGCTGAGGAAGGAGGGTCTGAAGTTTGAGGCCAGAGGCACAACTTTGTGAGACCCTTCCTCAAAATTTAAAAAAAAAATTTTTTAAAAAGGAGCTGGGGTGCAGCTCAGTTGATGAGCAGTTGACTAGCATGCACGAGGTTCTGGGTTCAACCCTCTAATGCTGTACAAGTGAAAATAAAAAGAAAAAAGAAAGAAAAAGAAAAAGAGAAAACTCCAAGGGTTGTTGGAAGGTGCTCAGAAGAGCACTGGGACTTCATTTCCTCTCACCTCTTTATTTCATTTTCCAACATTAAAAGTCTATTTTGCATCTTAACTTTAGCCCTCCTGCTGTTGTTAAGGTGCTGTTGAGATGTGTCTGACTCATAGTGATCTGATGTACAACAGAATGAAACACAACCCAACACTGTGCCATGCCTGGCACTATTGTCAGTGCTTCTCTGCTATTCTTTAGAGTTTTCAATGAAAGATTGTTGGATTATTTTGAGAGTGGGTTGCCCGGTCCTTCTCCCAAGGCTATAACACCAGTATTCCAAGGTGGTCTCCCATCCAAGGACTAACCAGTCCAGATCTGCTTAGCTTCTGAGATCTGACAAGATTGGATACCAGGACGGTACAGCTGTAGACATAAGTCTAGCCTGAGGTGGACCCAACCATAATGACAAAACCTACCATTCTTTCGTCTGTGTTGGAAATTTTGATTAGCATTATGCAGTCATCTTTGTCACACTTGCCTGAAAATTATTTGTGGCCCAGGCTATGAACACTCCCTTTTTTTTATTTTTATTTTTGTGGTACCTGGGAGTTGAACCCAGGCCTTCGCACACACTTTGCAAGTGCTCTACCTCTGAGCTGCACCCCCAGCCCATTTTTTATTTTTTATTTGGAGACAGGGTCTTGCTAAACTATACAAAGTGCCTCTGGCCTTGAGCCTCTGGTCCTCCTGCCTCCACCTCCTGAGTTGTTGGGATAAGTGTGCTGTGCCCAGCTAAGGTTATGACCTCTTTAAAAATTCACTTTCTCTTCTGGATCTGCCACCGGACTCCCTCTCTCAGCCCCACTTGCTGTTAGGTGTGGTCATGTGACAGTCTCTGGCGAATGGGATGTGAGGGCAAGTGATTAAGGCTGTTTCCAGGCCAGAGCTAGGAAGGCTCAGGTGGGTTCTGAGTCTCTATTTCCCCTTCTGCTGGCTGCAGGCAGATGGTGGTGATGAGCTCACAAGAGCAACGAAGCCAGAACCTCTCTGGAGAGGAGAGACACTCATTCACCAGCAACACCTACCCAGGACTGTGAAGACAAAAATAACCCCCCATGATGTCAGGCTGCTAAAATAGTGAGGACTGTTTGTTCCTGGGACTCAGTCGACCCTAAAACAACTCAGCAGCTCAGAAGGGTGAAGACATGGCCAGACAGGTTGGGAAAGATATGCAATGGAAAATATTCACTTTTGACTAACTTATTGTCTCACTCAATTTGTCCTTAGATTGGTATCTCCAAAACTAAGAGGATCACCAAAACACTTGGGAATCTTAAAAAAAAAACAAAAAAAAAACAGACTCTTGGGCTCTACTCCCAGAGATGCTACATCTGTACACCTGGAAGCGAGCCCAGGAATCTATACATCTTTTAAACTCCTCAGGAAGTGTGCACGCTCAGAGACTTCTGGGGATTCGAACACGATGACCTACTGAGAAAGTAAGCTGGCTCATCTATTTAAACACACACCAAGCAGTTTTACTTCTAGGAATCTATTCTTGAAAAAAAAATACCAGCACAGAAGGGTATGTGCTTAGAATGATGTTGACTGCAATACAGTTTGAAATAATTTTTTAAAAAGAGAGAAATGAAGAACCCAGTGTCTGTCTTTAGGAGGAGATATGAATAAACTATATGTTGTCCACATATGAAGTGCTAGGTTTTAACGTACCTAACAATCTAGAAATTTCATTTACAGGTAAGGTTTGTTGTTGTTTGGTGCCATTGAGTCAGTGTCCGACTCACAGCAACCCTATGTACAGCAGGCAAAACAGTATTGTTAGTGCTTCTCTGCTATTCATAGGGTTTGCAATGGCTGATCTTTTTTTTTTTTTCCCTGCTATGAGATGAGGGAAAGGTTATGATTTGAGGCCCTGTTTTCCTGCCATAGACATAGGACAGGAGAGCGGGGGAGGAAAAAAAACATTAGACAACAGCACAAGGAGCCACATGGGATAGAGCCAGTCAAGGCTGTTGTGGGAGCCATGGGGATGCTATACAGAGGGCACAGGTTTCCCAGTGGAAATTCTAGTCTACTTCTTCCATGCAAGATGCATCCTTATCACCCTCAAGTGGGGGGATCTCATTAGGAACAGCAGAACTTGTCTCTTCTGCTATCACTTCATCCTCATCTATGCCTAGGCCTCGCTTGATCATGTGGTAGATGCAGTTGGAGTGGGTTGGGGGATCCTCAAGGGAGAAGCCAGAAGATAGGAGGGGAGTTTCAAACTGCCTTGTCATTTTTGTCTGCCTCAGCCTTCTGTCGCAGTGTCTCCACAATGGGGTGGTCAGGGTTGATCTCCAAATGCTTCTTGGCCAGCATAGAGCCCATTGTAGAATTGTCACGAAGGGCCTGGGCCTTCATGATTCGCTCCATGTTGGCTGTCCAGCCGTAGGTGCTAGTCACAATGCAGCAGGGTGAAGATGCAAGCCTATTGGAGATAGTGACCTTCTTAACCTTCTTATGCAAAATTTCTTTCATGAGCTTGCAGAGATTCTCAAACTTCGCCTTGCTCTCCTGCATTTTCTTCTCCTCCTCATCCTCGGGAAGCTCAAGGCCTTCCTTAGTCACAGAGACCAGGCTCTTCCCATCAAACTCCTTGAGTTGCTGCACACAGTACTCATCAATAGGCTCAGTCATATACACCACCTCAAAGCCTCGCTTCCGCACACGCTTCACAAATGCAGAGTTAGCCACCTGTTCTTTGCTCTCACTAGTGATGTAGTAGATAGACTTCTGCGTCTCCTTCATGCGAGAGACATACTCTGACAGAGAAGACATCTCATTCCCAGACTGGGAGGTGTGATAGCGCAGCAACTCAGAAAGGCATCGCCAGTTGGTGGAGCCTTCATGGATTCCAAGCTTAAGATACTTAGAGAATGCCTCATAAAATTTTTTGTAGTTCTCTTTGTCTTCTGCCAGCTCAGAGAAAAGCTCAAGGCACTTCCTAACAATATTTTTGCAGATAACTCTCAAGATTTTGCTCTGTTGGAGCATTTCTCGGGAGATATTCAGGGCAGGTCCACAGAGTCAACCACACCATGAATAAAGTTGAGATACTCCGGTATCTACTCATCACAGCTGTCCATGATAAACACATGACGGACATAGAGTTTGATATTGTTCTTTTTCTTCTTGTTCTCAAAGAGGTCAAAGGGAGCACACCGAGGGATGAAGAGCAATGCTCTGAATTCTAATTGACCTTCTACAGAGAAATGCTTAACTGCCAAGTGGTCTTCCCAGTCATTGGTGAGGCTCTTGTAGAATTCTCCATATTCTTCCTGAGTGATGTCATCAGGGTTTCCAGTCCAAATGGGCTTGGTTTTGTTCAGTTCTTCCTGATCAATATATTTCTCCTTAATCTTCTTGGTTTTCTTTTTCTTATCTTTACCACTGTCATCCTCCCCATTGGAGCCTACATCTTCAATCTTAGGCTCTCCTCATCATTCTGATCTTCTTCCTCCTTGTCACCTTTCTCTTCCTCTGCCTCATCACTGCGGATCTCCTTCTCTAGTTCCTTCTCCAAATAGAGGGTGATGGGATAGCCTATGAACTATGAGTGCTGCTTCACCACTTCCTTCACCCGCCTTTCCTCTAAGTACTCAGTCTGGTCTTCCTTGAGATGGAGGATCACTTTGGTACCCTGGCCAATGGGCTCACCATGGTCTGCACATACAGTGAAGGATCCCCCAGCAGAAGACTCCCAGGCATACTGTTCATCATCATTGTGCTTAGTAATCACAACCACTTTCTCTGCCACCAGATAGGCTGAGTAAAATCCAACACCAAACTGCGCAATCATGGAAATGTCTGCACCAGCCTGAAGAGCCTCCATAAATGCTTTAGTACCAGCCTTAGCAATGGTTCCTAAATTATTTATGAGATCAGCCTTAGTCATGCCAATGCCTGTGTCCACCAAAGTCAGGGTGTGTTCCTGAGGGTTGGGAATGATGTCAATTTTCAGCTCTTTACCACTATCCAACTTGGAAGGGTCTGTGAGGCCCTCATAGCGAATCTTGTCCAAAGCATCAGAAGCATTAGAGATCAATTCTCGAAGGAAAATTTCTTTGTTGGAGTAAAAGGTATTGATGATAAGGGACACGAGTTGGGCAATTTCTGCCTGAAAGGCAAAAGTCTCCACTTCCTCCTCTCCATGGTGCACTTCCTCAGGCATCTTTAGAAGGGCCACAAACATGACACAGCAGGGTGGACCCAGACCTTGCCTGGCTCACACACGGCACTTGGCTGCGTGGTGGTGACTCAAGAGCCTGATGATCATTTTTTTGGGAGTGGGTTTCTGGGTCCTTCTCCCATAGGTAAGGTTGTTGTTGTTGTTGTTGTTGTTAGGTGCTGTCGAGTCGGTATCCGACTCATAGCGACCCTCTGTCCAACAGGGGAAACACTATTGTCAGTGCTTCTCTGCTGTTCATAGGGTTTTCAATGGCAGATTGATTTTTTTTTGGGAGGGGGTTGCCAGGTCCTTCTCCCAAGCCTACAGCACCTGGTGTTCCCAGGCGGTCTCCCATCCAGGTACTAACCAGGCCCGACCCTGCTTAGCTTCCGAGATCTGACGGGATTGGATGCCACAGGGCTACAGCTGCAGGCATAGGTAAGGTAGATACAAATATTATAGATATATAGACTTATATCTGTCTATATGTTATACAAACAATAATGTATGTCAATAGATATACCACCCTGGTGTCTGAGCTTGTCTAAACCGGGAAGCTAAGCAGGGTCAGGCCTGATTAGACCTTGGATGGGAGACCATCTGGGAATATTGGGTGCTGTAGGCTTGGGAGAAGGACCTGGCAGCTCACTCCAAAAACAATCAGCCACTGGAAATCTTATGAATAGCAGAGAAGCACTGACCTAGAGCTGGGCATGGCACTGGGTCGGGGAGTGTTGCATCTGTTGTACATAGGGTTGCTATTAGTCAGTCCCAACTTGATGGCACCTAACAACAACAACAAGAAGAAAATCTTAGAAAGCATTTAAGGAATAACTATCTCCAGTTGAACTATTTAATTGTAGAACCAAGATGGAGCTGAGAGTAAAAGTTTTGAGCAGCGGCAGCAAAGGTCCTCTTGATGTGGCTGCACTCCTTGCCCCCGAACTTGGCTGATCTCATCATTTTAGTATTTCAACTGGACGTAGATTCCTTCTGGCTTGAGCCAACTTTCAGCATCTTGCCCAGGATGAGCATTCAACCAATGCTTAATATTCAACACCTACAGACTGATTCATTCTTTCCTCTTTCTAGATGAGCCTATAGGTGGAGTATCCCTTACTCAAAATGCTTAGGACCAGAAGTATTTTGGATTTCAGAGTTTCTTGGATTTTGGAATATTTGTGTATGTGCAATGGGGTATCTCAGGGATGGACTGCATCTAAACACAAAACCCACTTATTTCATACACAAGCCCTGTACATATCTCCTGAAGGTAGTTTTAAGCACTTTGTTTAGTGCACCTGCATTTTTAGCACAACCTGCCCCAGGCGGTCAGGCGTGGAACCTTCCACTGTGGTTTCACATCCATGCTCACCAAGATTTGGATTTTGGAGCACTTTGGATTTCAGATTAGAAATGCTCCACCTGTATGTGTTTTCCAGGCCCCTCAATCTCTACCCTATAGGGGCCCATGTGAGCTGTGGGTCTTGGAATTCAAGAATAGGAGGAAGCCTTTGAGGTACATGCACAGAGCCCAGCCATGCCAACTGCAGTCCCCACAAGCAGGGAGGTCTGCTTCTCAGACGGCCAGAGGGCCACCCTGCCTCTCTGCCCCAAGGCCACCCAAGCCCCACCCAGCTTACTGTGCTGTCCCGGAGGTAGCGCTCCCAGATGCCAGCGGTCAGCCCCTGGCCCGCGTCACAGGGCAGGTCTGGAGACACAATCATGTGATTGACCAGAGCCGACAGATGGGTCCTCACGGTGGACAGGTGTCTGCAGTAGGCGAGCCCTGGCAGGGGAGGGGAGGGAAGCGTCGCCAGCCACCCCGATATCCCCCTCCTTGACTCCTGGACTCTTTCGAGTGCTGGCCTCCTCCTCTCCTTACTGAACCCACACACCCACAGAATTCTTATCACCCTCCACCTTTCCAAACAAGGAAAGTGGGGCTCTGAGGTGATGTCACTTTGCCAACTTGCATGCTGAACTCCAAGGAAGTCTGTCACCTTTCCTGCCTAGGTCAGATGAACACCACCCTCCTCTGCTGGAAGCCAACGCATCGGATTGACAGGCTGGGGCCAGAGGAGCTGCAGGAAGGAAGGGGGCCGGGGACACCCACAGAGAACATGAGCTGGGGTGAAGGCCCCAGCAAGTCAGCGCCTGGAGATGCTGAGCACCCATTTGGCTTTGCAGGGCAGCCCTGTCCCCTAAAGAATGCCTGCCAGCTGGGCATGGTGGCGCACGCCTGTAATCCCAGCGGCTCAGGAGGCGGAGGCAGGAGGATCGCAAGTTTGAGACCAGACGCAGTCTGCGAAACTTAGCAAGACCCTGTCTCAAAAAAAGTAAAAACATGGGCTGGGGCGCAGCTCAGTGGTCCAGCACTTGCAGAGCATGCAGGCGCAAGGCCCTGGGTTCAACCCCCAATACAGCAAAAAAGAAAAAAAAAAAAAAAAGAATGCCTGCCATGTGTCACCTACACCTGCTGCCCTCTGGGTACCTGCAGACCGTTTGGCACCATGTCCAGCCCACAGCAAGCCGAGGCTGGCCTGTGGTGTTGTGTTGGCCCTGACCGTGCCCCTCCCTCCTGGCTGTCCCTAGCCATCTCATGCCCACTGTCTAGAGAGGACCCTGGACCTTCTTGGGGCTGAGGGTCCATCCCTCGCAACCACGGGGATGCATAATGAGGGTGGGGGTGGTGATGGTCACAGAAGCATGGGCACCCACAGAGCGAACACTGCTCCCGCAGTTTGAGAAACTGAAATTGTTCCTTTCACACCACAGCCCTGGGATGTAAGTCCTGTTGTTATGTCCGTTGTATAGGCGGGGAAACTGAGGCACCGACTGCTTATATCATTTTCCATCACATGGCTGGGCAGGGTGGAGCTGGGATTGGGATGCTAGACTCCTAGCTCCAGAATCTGTCCTCTCAAGCAGCCCCAGAGATGTGACATGTCTTCATCTGATGACACACTTCTAGACCCTTCTGGACCCCACCCTTTCCTCCAGGAAGAGCCTCCACCTGGCTCTGGCAAAGACACGCCCAGTGCCTGCTCTGTGACTGGCCCCACCCTAGGCACTGGGGATGGCGGGAACAGAACAGACAAAAGCCTACGTGAGTGGCGGTCACTCTCACTCTCCCTCTGTAGCCAATCGGGAAAGGCCGGCACAGCTCCTGCACAGGCCCATGAATGTCAGATTAAGATTTCTCTAGAATCCCTGAAAATGTAAGGTGTAGCTGCCCCCATCTAAGCCACAAGCCTGGGGAAATAAAACCTGCTAAGAATTCATACAGCAGAGAGGAAGAAAAAAACAAAAAACAAAACAAAACAAAAAAACAAAAAAACAAAACAAAGCCATTCCGGTCAGGCAGGCTGGGGTTCGGGTCCCAGTTCTCCCACTTGTTAGCTGTGTGACCTGGGGCAAGTCACTTTGTTTCTCTGTGCTTTAACTTCTTCATCTCTTAAATGGGAATAATGAGGACATCTGTATTGTGAATATAATTTTTAAGTTTTGGGGAAAGGGTCAGGCCACCTTCTTCTTCTGGCCACAGGAGAAGGGAACTGGCATTTATTGAGCAACTACAGCATGCAATACTAAGTGCTGTGGGGTTTACACATGCTTCTCATTCAATCCTAACAATACGCCCTCCAACATAGGGCTAGGAATGCTGTGGTGGTTACACTGAATTCCTGCCCCCCAGGGGTCCCAGTGCTCATGCCCTCTCTTAGGACCTGGGGATCAGCTTTATCTCCAGTCTGTAGATGAGGAAACTGAGTCTTGGAGATGTTAATAAAACTTCATTGAAACCAGACATCAAGAGAATAATGGAAGAGGCAGGCTCCTTCCCCTGATATTGCTGGAATACAGTAGGCACTCAATAAATGCTCCTCAGAGACCACACCAACAATGAAGACTTATACATACATCCATAGAAGGCTCTGGAAAGGATCTGGTATTTCATATTGTCACAGAGCAGCTTCAGAGGGGCCCTGCAGGTAGAGAGAGAAGACGATGCTTAGAACAGATCCACACACAGCCCAGGTTTTCTGTAGAGGCACAGCGTGCTCTTGCTCTAGGGCAGACTGAAATCAGCCAGTCAGGGGGATCACTGGGATGGCTGCTGTGATTTCTCCCCATATAGCATCATCACCTCTTTTGCTATCAGCCGCCCAATGTTGCTTTGAGGAATCACGGCCTCTATAACTCTCTGTTCCAGTGGTTTGGATGGGGCTGGATGAAAACCCAGTACATGACTCAGATTGGAGTCATGGTGATTGGCTCAGAGATGGTCATGTGACCCAACCTGGGCCAACAAGATTCAGCCCTGAGACTTTGGTTGGAACTACCAAGAAATAGACACTCTTTTCTTTTCTCTTCTTTCTTGTTTCTGCTCATGTTTCTAAGCCCATGAGATATATAATGGTGGCTGCTGGGAGCCATCTTTGCCACTGCACAGGGAGGGGCCACCTGAGAATAGAACCATCATAGACGAAAGCAGAGCCAGCCTCTGAAGACCCATAGAGGATCCTGTTGTGAGCAACTGGATCCAGCCAGACTTGAAGCCACCATTTCTCTGAACTTCTCAGCTGGGCCTGAAGCGGCTGTGCCTCTGAACTTCTCAATGATTCCCCTTTTCTTTTATTCTTGAAGCAGTTTGAATAGGTTTCTGCCACTCACAGAAAAGGTTCTTAAAATGACCCAGCAGAACCAAACTGGGCTTCAGAGTCTGGCTGGTGGCAAAGTAGGTGATGGTTCAAAAGGTCTCCTTGCATGGTATTTTTTGGGTGCTGTTTTGGCTGAAAGAAGAGAGAGGAGTAAGGCCCCAGCATTGTTGGAGGAAAAAAAAAAAAAGGAGTGTCAAAGTGAATACGGTGCACTCTGGCAGAGACAGCTGTGTATGTCTCAGGACATCCCAGGAGACACCTAGATAGACCCAGGGCGACTGGCATGGGAGCACAGCTGGAATCCTCCAGTCACACACATGGAGGCATCAAACAGGAAACCACCCCCTGCCCCATGCCCTCAGGGTGGTGAGGCTCAGGCTTGCTCAGGTTACATAAGAACAGCATCACACAGCCAGTGGTCCCACAGCAGGCTTGGCACTCTGCAAAGTGGTGAGCTCCCTGTCACCATAGGTATGCAAGCAGATGAGAATGGGTACTGGGTTAAGCAGCATTTTTCAACAGCCCATGGAGACAACTGGTCCAGCCCAAGGGTCATGTGGGGTTCCTCTACCATGTGAATTCCTGGGCCCTGCATAGACCTACTTGATCAGGATGTCTAGGCAGTGATCTTGGAACTGGTTTGCTCGGCTACTTCCCCCAGGTGACTACGATGCTCGATGAAGTTGGAGAATCTCCAGTGAAATCAGTGCTCCTCACACTTGGAAATATTCCCATCATGTGGGGGTGGTGTTAAATACAGGTTTTGAATTGGTTAACTGGAATGAAAGGCTGGGCATCTTTCTAGCTGACACTGCTAGACTACACATTGAAAGAGAGACCTCAAAGTCTGGCACTGGCCTCACCCCTTACACCCTTGTGGTTAAAGAGCAGATGATCCACTGGGACAGAAGCCCAGCCTGGACAAAAAGATGGCATTCTCGCAGGCCAGCAGGTAATGAGACCTGTCTTGTGAATTGCCTGAGGACTTCTGAGGAGACAAAAGCTCTGCAGGCAATGAGAGAGATGGAATGGCCCCTTAACTTTGTACAACAGTGTCATTCATTGAATGTTAGCAGGTGCCAGGGATGGCCACTTTAAGCTATGATTTTAATTTGTTCCTTGTCATGGTCACATAGGGCTAGGATTTAGCCCAGTTGGTAGATTGCCGCTCTGCAGTCTCTGAGCCCGGGGTTCAATTCTTAGCACAGCAGAAATAGAAGAAGGATATGGCAATCCACTCCCGAGACAATCCCAAAACAATCAGCCATTGAAAACCCTATGAAGGTCTCTATGAGTCGGACACGACTTGGTGGTACCTAACAAAAACAACAATGGGCATATAAGGTAAACATTTTGTGGAGAAGCAAATGGAGATATGTGGTGGATATTAAATCATATTTCTGATTGCTGCTTTCTAGGCACATTGCAGGGCTGTGTTTCTGGCCTCCTGTGGGTGAGGCCAATGTATTCAGAACACGGATATCATGTTACACTTTTGGGTGAGCATTTACTGTTGTAGCAAGTCCCACTAGACCTATTGCTGCTGTGGACACTGTGAATGATAACATCCAAGACGGTGGCTTCTCCACCAGCCAAGCCCTTTAGATACCAGAGCCCCCAGCTGATCTAAGGTAGACACACAGCATACATGATACACAAAGGTCTGATATAAAAATCTACCAAGATTTCAGGACTGTTTGTTACTGTGGCATAACCTTGTTTATCCTGACTGATACATGGAATTAAGCTCAAATAGCTAGGATTGTACGAGACCAGGATTTAACCTAGCTCTGGTTGATTCCACAGCCTATGTTCACTCTTCAAAATTCAACAGGCAAGCAATGCCCATCCATGAGTCTTTGGCCAGTCTCTCAGTCCCTCCCATCTGCAGCACAAGTCCTGCCTACCTCTCGTGGTTGCAGCCATTGGTTGAGCTGCCATCGGCAGAGCCACTCTGTGAACAGGATGAGCAGGAGGACTTCCGGGGACTGGGTTGCCATAGTGACGGGAGGTTGCTCACAGGGACATCCATCAGGTCCTGAGGGACTGTTGTGCATAGCAGAAGGGGCAGAAGAGGAGCCCTGGTTAGGCCAAGGTGGGTCATAGAAACCTCACCCCAAAGCAAGCAACGCGCCCAGCTGGTACAGGGATAGAGAGAGACCCCAATGTGAGAGGAGGAAACACCACTATGATCATTGTCTGACTTAGCTCCTTGAGCCCACCTGATCCAATGAAAGCCACCACCAAGATCTGGGGGCTCCAGCAGGCGGGAAGAGCTAATGACGGCCAAAGAGACAGAAAGAGACCAAGGAGGGAGACCGGAGCCGAGAGCACAGGCCTGATCCCAAGGCCACCCCTTGTCATGTTGTCATTTGGATGTGCTCATGCGAGGGGGACGAGCGGGAAGGGAAGCTGGGAAGGGCTGAGGACAAGTCCCCGGAGACACATTCTTGCAGAGCTCTTGGTGGTGAGAGGGAAGGAGGATTGTATCAACAGACACCGCAGAGCACCCCAGGGCCAGAGACCCAGTATAGTCTGATGAGAAAGGAGGGCCCCGGTGCTGTCCAGGGCCCGGAGCCATAAAGCTGCTCTACCAAGTGGGTCTGGACAGTCTGGAGACCCCTAGAATCATGGCGCAGACTTATTAAAAAGCCATCTGCCTGTCCTGTACCCCTGACCTATTGACGTAAAATCTGGAGACAGACCTCTCAAATATGTATTTTTAAAACAATTTTGATCTGGCAGCCACATTCGAGATACGCTGATCTCCTAACTCTTGTGCCTTGGTGATTCCCGATGGGCGGGTCAAGAGACACAGAATTAGCTTCCCTGATTTTTTATGCATTAGGTTTGGGTATAATTTCTTCTCTGTCCATATCACTCAGCTCTGTTGCCCTAGTTCAAAAGCAACTACACACTAAATGCAAATAAAAGAGGGTGAGCCTGTCCAATACAACTCTGTGGATGGGCACTGCATTGTAGACTTCGTGGTGGTGCATGCCTCTAATCCTGGTGACTCAGGAGGCCAAGGTGGGAGGATTCCAAGTTTGAGGCTAGAGGCAGCCTGAGCAACTTAGCAAGACTTTGTCTCAAGATAAAGAATATAAAAAGTGGGGCTGGGGGTGTAACTCAGTGGTAGTGTGCTTGGAAAGGATGTGCAAGGTTCTGGGTTCAGCCCTAAAACAAAAAAGAAAAAAAAAGAAAATGAAAAAGAAAAAAAAAAAAAAGAAAAGATACATACAATTCTCAGCTCATGGGCTGTAGAGAACAAGGCTGGCTTTGGCACACAAGCCTTGGTTTTCTGAACTTTGCACATTTTCCCCATCAGTGGGGCCCCTTAAGGACAAGTGGTATCATTCTGACTCTCCCCTTGGGGTCCAAGTGAGAGGAAGGTGTGCACCTGGCCCCCTTGTCATGGCTCAGTGGCCAACAGGTCACCCCTAACCTGCTGCACACAGAAGGAAGATGGCTGCAGAATGTAGTTGTTACGGCTACCAAAAGTGGCTGTCCACATGCCTTAGAACGTATCTTTGCCTCCCCAGCACACAGGACAGCACAAAGCACCAAGTGGTAGACACCAGGGTGAGGAGACTCAGGAAGGGAGTTAAGAACCACCTACAGCCACATCTTCCGTCCCACTGAGTGGAATTCTTTTCCTATCACTTAAGATCTGCATCTATGGTTTTTAAATTTTTTTTCTGTAAAAAGGCCAAACAGAAAATATTTTTGGCTTTGTGGACTGTATGATCTCTGTTACAATTACTGAATTTGCTGCTTTCTCCCCATGCAGGCTCACCAATGTGTTGGCCACGAAAGACCAGTAAGCCCCCTTAGAATGTTCTAGAAAAACACCCCCAGTTCCCAGCTAGTCTCAGGGAAGCACTGACCAGGGTGGCCCAGGTGTAGCAAGCACACCCCGACCTCCGCCCCCACCCCAGGCAGACATCACCAATGGATCCCCTTGCTACCGAACCCACAACACTCCTGGATGCCTTCTGCAGGGTGGAGGCTGGAAAGCACCGGGGCCCTGTGTCTCCCCCTCCCTTTCCCATGGGACCAAGACACAAATGACAACATGGCAGAGGCGGCTGGCACCCAGACCCTGGAGAAGGAGGAACCAAACGTTACGGGGGTACTGCTTCTTCAGGCCGGGGCTGGGGAGGGTGGCATCCCATCCGGCTCGTGCCCACCGAGTCCCCCTGGCCACCACCAGCACGGACCGACCAGCAGGAACCGTCATCCAGGCCGGCCCCACAGAGATGGGGCGGGTGCTGCCCAAGAGCTCGGGGGCAACTTGAGACACAAAACATGAAGAGCTGGTGAGGTGGCAGGTCTGAGGAGCGTGGACAGGGAGACGGCCGGTGGAGCCAATTCCCAGGGGATCCAACTCCCTCAGGCTCTCCCTGCCGGGTGCCACACAGCTCCCAGGGGTATTGCATCTGATCAGAGAGAGGAAGCATGGAGGCACGCAGACGTTTATAAAGCACTGACTATGCCGGGTGCTGGGCTGGGCTTGCCTTTCAACCTGGGGGAACCTGTGAAGGAGGAACTGATTTCCCCATTTTGCAGGAAAAGTGACAGGGGCTCAGAATGGAGAGAAGTTCTTTACCCAAAGCCCTACCTACCAGGTTGTTAGATGTCCTAGAGTCAGTATCCAACTCATAGCGACCCTATGTACAACAGGCGACACACTTTGTCAGTGCTTCTCTGCTATTGACAGGGTTTTCAATGGCTGATTGATTTTTGGGCGTAGGTTGCCAGGACCATAGCTTGTCCTTTTTTAAAAATTTTTTTCCTTTGAGACACGGTCTCATTATGCAGCTCAGGCTGGGCTTGAACTCACTATGTAGCCCAGGCTGGTCTTGAACTTGAGATCCTCTTGCCTCAGCCTCAGTGCTGGGATAACAGGTGTGCGCCACCATGCCTGGCTCTATCCGATCTTTTTGAATGAAGTCTGCCTTCTCTTTCCAGTGAATACAGGTACCATCATCATCTTCTTTTACAGGTTAGGAAACTGAGGTACAAAGTGTTTAAGCAACACACCCAAGACCCCTTGGCTAATAAGGGGTGGAGCCAAGATCCCAACCCCAGGAATTTGGCCCCGAGGTCTCACCCATACCCTCTCTGCTGTTTTCTCACTGACTCTCATCTCCCCACACCATTGGCTCTGAACTAAGATAACTTTGATGAAGCCTGGAGACATTTTTGCTTGTCACAGCTTGGGGATGAGCTTGATGGGACTAGCATCTGGAGACTGTGGGGCCAGGAATGGTGTTCACATCCTACAGTGTGCAAGGTAACCTCACATACACAAAGTTATTCCACCTAACATGTCAACCATGCTGAAGTTGAGAAGCCCTGCCCTAGACTAGCGCTGTGCAACAGGAATAAGACAGAGCCACACCCAGCATTTAAAACTGCCTAGTTGTTGCTGGGTGCCATTGAGTGGTGTCCGACTCATAGTGACCCTCTTAGGGTTTTCAGTGGCTGATTGTTTTGGGATAGCCTTCAGAGTGGATTGCCACATCCTTCTCCCATTTTTGTGGTGCTGGGACTCAAATCTGGGACTTCAGAGATTGCAGAGAGGTGCTCTACCAACTGAGCTAAATCCCAGCCCCAAAAACTATCTAGTAGTCACATCCAAATGGCAAAAGGCAGCAGGTGAAATCAATTGTAACAATATATTTTGTGTGACTGGATATTTCTAAAGTGTTACCATTTTAACATACAGTCAATATAAAGTTACTAATGAGATATTTTAGATTCTTTTTTTAATCATAGAGTCTTCAAATCCCAGTGTATGGTTGACACAGCCCATGTTAGGTGACCAGCTATGTGTTTGACGCTCGGCAGGTAGAAGCAGTGTCTGGTTACCCTGCTGACCAGCTCAGACATGATCCCAACAACAGAGGATCCCAAAGTGCCGCTAGCTGACTGCCAACCTGTCCACACGCCTTAGAACATATCTTTGCCTCCTCAGTGCACAGTTGTGCACAGTGCACACTTGTTGCAAAGCACCAACTGGTAGACACAAGGGTGAGGAGACTCAGGAAGGGAGTGAAGAACCACCTACAGCCACATCTTCTGTCCCACTGAGTGGAATTCTTTTCCTATTAGGATCTGCATCAATGGTTTTTAAATTTTTTTTCTGTAAAAAGGACAGACAGAAAATATTTTTGGCTTTGTGGACTGTATGATCTCTGTTACAATTACTGAATTAGCTGCTGTGGCTATGGACAATGAAAATGGCCACAGACAATGTGTAAATGAGCCGATGGGGCCACATTCCAGTAAAACGTCATTCACAAAAGCAGGCAGCAGAGCCGATCTGGCTCACCAGAAGGCGTTGGCTGGCTTCTGGGTTAGGCAGTATCCCAGAAAGGGCTTCATACCTGTCACAGATAAAAGCCATGGCAGGATAACTTTTGTTAACCCTGTGTGGTTTGGATCCCTGAGAATATCAGCCAAGGAGGGGATCATCCTTTCTACATCAGCTGAACTAGGCCTTGAGGATGAAGGTAGTGGAATCACAACTGCTCTCCTAGACAAGTCAAAATAATATGCTTGGAAAGGGGGTTAAAAGCACAGGCTTTGAAGTTATACCACCTGTGTTGAAGGCTCAGCTGTGCCAAGGATTAGCTGTGTGATCTTGGATCAGTTACTTGACCTTTCTGTGCCTCACTTTCCTCCTCTGCAAAATGTAGAATGGTGGTGACAGTGGTACGTGCCTGAGAGGGCTCTGCTGGGGATGAAATGCATTAATACACAGAGAAGGTACAGGTGTGGAACTGTTCCACACAGCACTAGACACACGATGCTCACGTAGCACTTGCCAAGCGTTGGGCTCGCGCCGGATGACCAGGCGTTTTATGAAGCATTGCTCTGACCGCTGGGAATATGATTCTGGGTGGGGCGTGGTGTTACCCCCATTTCCCACACAAGGAAATGAGGCTGGAACAGGACCGGTCACAGGCTGAGCTGAACACAGCGATGCATTCCTCTCCCCACACCGGTGAGTCTCACCCAGGAGCACGTTCACCCCCAGGGGCCCTCGGCAGGGTCTGGACACATTTCTATTTGTCACAACTTGGAAGACGACAGAAGGTTTGCTACTTGGAGTCTACTGGGTGGAGGGCAAGGACGCCGTTCAGTCTCCTGCAAGGCACAGGAGGGCCTCTCACAACAGAGGACTCTGTCACCAACGCCTCGGCAGGGCTGAGGTCACAGAGTCCTGTTCTAAATGCCCAGATCGAGCTGGGGCTTCCTGGCAAGTAGACAAGGGTTCAAGTGCAGGCGGGCTGGGAGGTGTTCCTAAGACTCTCGGGTAGGGGAGGCACAGTGGGACAGGAGGGGAAAGGCAGGGAGTAAGCAAGTTTCCACTCGGGGCGACAGTGCTTGATCTCAGCGCACAGCATTTGCTTTGCTCCCCAAGGGGTGAGGGAACCAGGGTATTTGTACACCCGCCCTTGTCCATCATGGACAGAAGGTGCTATGAATGTCCCCATTTTCCAGATGAGGAGACCGAGGCCGAGGGGTAAAATGACCCACCCAGTTCAGCCAGGATTCTGGAGCCTGTGCCGTCGCCACTGCCTCATGTCTCCTCCTGCCTAGTGGCATCTGTCTTAGCCTGGTGGAGAGTGGCTGTTTTCATTTTGAGGGAAACTAATGGGAGAAGGACATGGCAGTCCACTCCCAAGGCAGTCCCGAAATAGTCAACCATTGAAAACCCCATAAGGGTTGCTATGAGTTGGACAGCACTCGATGGCACCTAACAACAACAACAAGGCTGCTGAGGCCTACAGCAGCAGCCCTGTGGCATCTAATCCCATCAGATCTCGGAAGCTAAGCAGAGTCAGGCCTGCTTAGTCCTTGGATGGGAGACTGCCTGGGAACACCACGTGCTGCAGGCTTGAGAGAAGGACCAGGCAACCCACTCCCCAAAACAATCTGTCACTGAAAATCCTATGAACAGCAGAGAAGCACTGACAACAGTGTTTCGCCTGTTGTAGGTAGGGTCACTATGAGTCGGACACTGACTCCACGGCACCTAACAACAACAACAACGAGGCTGCGGAGGTATTTACTTCCTGATCCTGAGTCCCCCGCTGGCCCCAGAACCCAGACCCCTCATCTTCTAGTTCCAAACACCTGGCGTGGGTATCAGGAGCAGTTAGCTGGTGGATGCAGGGGCCTGGGGACACAGTGGCTTACCCAGTTCGGACTGCACACCAGGGTAGATGATCCGGAACACGTAATCGGTGGCCTCGTCGTCCTCCTTGTCTGAAGACGTGGACTCGGAGGATCCCTGAGGGCTCCGCTTGCGCAGTTTGGGAAATACTTTGCCCTGAAAGAACGTGTCTGACGTGAGGCCCCCGGGACGCGCCTGTCCCCACCACCCACACAGCTGAGGCTCCCTCAGGAAGTGCGTGCACCCACAGTCACATCGGGGGCCTAGAGGTCAGAATGGTCATTCGTCCGTGGGCTGCCCCCACCCCAGCCTCCCCGAACCCCTGCGCATGGCCACTCACCTTCCCCCGCTGGGACCACAGTGGCGGGTCCAGCTGCCCGTGGGGCAGCAGCCCGTTCTCCAGACATGAGAGGAACTGTAGCAGGTGCCCGCCCTTGGGGAAGCGGAAGGGCGGCCTCTGGATCCCGTCCTGGCTGACTAGCACCACTGTCCCTCCGCTGTCCACTGCCACCATGACCGGCCGGAGAAGACCAGCGGGAAGTCACTGTCACCATGAGGCACGGGGACAGCCCCCCACTCTGCAAACACATGCCCCCGGGGTGCCGAGCCCGACCCCAGGCTCCTGTCCCAAAACTCTGTGCAAGGCCTGGGCAAAAGGTCAGGAGAATTGTTCTCTCTCCTGAGTCCTTTGCACGTCTCGGACCACCTGCCTCTGACTGCAGAGCCACAGGCCAAGGTCAAGCACAGGAGAAGTGGCCTCCCTAAAGTTACCCACAAAAGGAAAGAGTCCCAGCCGGGCGCAGTGGCGCATGCCCTGTAATCCCAGCGGCTCAGGAGGCGGAGGCAGGAGGATCCCAAGTTTGAGACCAGAGGTAGTCTGTGAGACTTAGTGAGACCCTGTCTCAAAAAATAAAAAAATGAGCTAGGGTGCAGCTCAGTGGTCCAGCACTTACAAAGCATGCAGGCTCGAGGCCCTGGGTTCAACCCCCAGTACTGCCAAAAAAAAAAAGGGGGGGGGGGAGAGTCCCCAGACGCCCACTGTTTCTCAAGAATCCTTGGATGCTCAAACACGTCCCCATCATCCCTGCGGTCCCTACCTTGCTGGTGGCAGTGCAGGTAGACAATCTCCTCCAAGCGGATGGTCATGGCGTAGTCCCAGTACACGCTGGAAGAAGCGGGAGAGTCAGGCTTGTTGGAGTCCACCTACCTCATTGCTGGGCGTCTCAGAAAGCCAGAAGATGAAGCCCAAGGGCTCTGCCACCCTTCTCACTAGCACCTGCTCAGCCCCAACATCTCTGCCCCAGCCTGCCCAGACGTTCTCCCCTTTATCTGGTCTCTGAACTTCAATTTTCTGAGAGAACTAATGTCCTCCCATCCATGTAGCTCAGGGCAGCCTGACCTCACCAACTCTCCAATCCCAAACCTCCAGGGATGATCACATGACCCACGCCTGGCCAATCAGCATGTTCCACTGTCCTGGCCACAGTGACTGGTGCAGGGACGGCCCCGTGACCCAAGTAGAATCGATGAGATTCAGTGATCAGATTTATGTTTGAATGGCTGGAAGAGGCAGTCCCCTCTGCCTGGAGAGAAGCGGGAAGGAGACGCCTGGTCTGGGACCATGTGAGAGAGAGGCTGCCTGAGGACGGAGTCAACAGGCAGAAGAGCAGAGCCCAGAGATGGAAGGAGTTCAGCATCATCATGGGAGTCCCTGGATCCATCCGTGCCTGCAGCCCCTGCTCCTGGATGTCTCAGTTCACGTGAAGCAATGCTTAAGTGTGCTCTAGCTTGGTTTTCTGTGGCTGGCATCTCAGAGTCCTGACTAACTCCAAGTCTTAATGCAAGGCTACCTTGTGTCCCTGGGCAGGAGTTAGAAGAGCCACACAACATCTTTGACCTCATAGGCCCCAGCAGTGTGACTTGAGGGTGTCTCTGAGCCTCAGTTTCCTCATCTATAAAATGAAGACTCTAATTAAAGACCATCTTGTTGTGCTGCCATGAGGATGACATAGAATCCCCCATTTAGATGATGCATTCCAAAGTACTTGGGACACAGGTGCTGTGAGTACTTCCTTAAGTGCTTCCATATCCAGCTCAGAACCTACTGCTACCCATCAGAACACAGGGGAGGGGGAGACCCCAGGAACTGGGGCTCCATGGCAGCCCTAAGCATGGGCCACTTGGAGACCCTGCAGCAGAGAGCGAAAATGACCAACACTTCCGAGGCCCGCTTCAGAGTTCCCACCACAGCTGCACCAAAGCTTCTCTGGGGCCCTCCCAGCCAGGACTGAGCATGCAGGGTGCTGGTGCCGGCCCATTCCCAGGGGAGAAGAGACTCCTCCAACAGCCACCTTCAGCCCTGGGGCTCTCAAACAGCCTGGCTGAACGTTCCAAGAACCAAGGACCGCGCTATGTCTGAGACTCTTCCCGCATCATCTCCCTTCCGACCCCCCTCCCTCCACCCTCCCAGGACTTCAACCAATAAATACCTCGCTCCTCTAATCTGTCTTCCTCCCTGATTCTCAGAGGACTCAAAGTTACAGAGGGTTCAAGGGCAGACAGTGTTCAAATCCCACTTCTAACACCCACTTTGGACCCCTCCCTACTCATTGCTGGCCCTCTGTTTCTCTAACTTCGAGGTGAAGGAGTGGAAAGGGCAATGCTTTGGAAGCCTTTCCTGCTGTATCGACTGGAATCAGCCATATGGGAGTGGATGGAGGGCGTCCTTGGATGATGGGCAAGCGCCCAACAGCAGCAGCCTCTGCTGCTTTACATCTCTCTTTGCATTTTCTCTTACATGATTCCTCCCTGTGGGCCCATGCAGAGCTTCCATGACTATGCCCCTATTTTACAGATGAGTACACTGAAGCTCAGTGATAGTGTTTTGGTTGTGTCCCTTGAAAAGGATCTTCAATCTTTATAGACACATGTTAAACTATTTACAGAGGGAATCACATGATCTCTGCATGTTGCTTCCGAGTCACAGGTGGGGGCTGGGAGATGAGTTGATGGTGATAAGCAATGGGTGATAGGATCCTGCGTCCTGTCTATTTCTATGTTAAAAACTCTTCATCATAAAAAGTTTGTGAAGAAAGCAAGAAAATGTGCGAGAAGAAAAAATAGTGTTAGATGTGGGTTTGGACCAGCTAAAACCATTGCTTTCCCTTCCCATCAGCGGTGAAGACTCTTCAAACTGAAATCATTGGATTTCAGTTGGCACCCAGGCTTCCCTTGACCCTGCTGACAGTTGGCACCCAGGCACACCTTGACACCCAGGCTTCCCTTGACCCTGCTGACAGCCTTCCCTCATTGTGTTAGAACACAGGAGTCATGGTTTGAACCTGGAATGGCCTCCAAAGACCCACGTGCTGACTGCCTGGTTGCCAGCTTGGTGCTGTTGGGAGGTAGGGGAACCCTGGGAGGTGGAGCTAGTGAGAGGAGCCTTTAAGGCTCCCAACAATCATTGGGAGCCTTAAAGGGGCTATGAGGACCCTGGCCCCTTCTTGTCTCTCCTTTTCCTTCTTGGCTGCCATGAGCTGAGCATCTGCCTCTGTCACACGCTCCCACCATGGTGTGCTGCCTCAACCCAGGGCCAAAGCCAACAGGGCCGGTGACTACAGACCGAGCCCTCCACAACCATGGGCCAAAATAAACCTTATCTTGTTGTATATATTGGTTACGTCTAACACCACAGGCATCACGGGAGGGAGCCCCTGGCCTGGCTACTGCAAAGCCTTCCCTGAGCCTTACACATGGCAGATACCACGGGAAACCCAGCCGTGGGGAAGGATCTCTGCTACCCACTCCCATTGCCTTTGTTTTGGGTGGTGGGAGAGGGTGGGCAGACACTGGCAGCATCTTGCTACCTTCGGGCTCGCAGGATCTTTGTAAAGATGTGTCTCTCTGGCTGGTTTTGTGACCAAGCTTTACCTGTTCTCTCCCATCCCCTAAGACTCTTCCAGCCAGTGCCTCTTGAACCTTTGATGTTCCCCTTGAGGCCACAGCTTCAGGGAGGTCAGGCCAGGAAACCACAACAGCCAGGAAGTGTGGGCATGCACCATCCTTCCCAGGGAGGAGAACTTTCCTGTGCTGAGAACAGAGGAGGGACTGGGGGACACACAGTGGACCCAATGCCCTACCTCTTCTCGTAGTCCAGGTCCCCCACAGACCCGTTCATCAGCTGGTTGGGCGTCCACTTCAAGGTCATGATGTCCGCCGTCTGGTGGAGGGACAGGTATCCAGGCACAGCCTCCATGTCGTCCCTCTGCGGGGGGGGGGGAGAAGGACTCAGTCCTGGCCATGGTGCGGGGGGGCCCCAGTGGACACAGGCCCTGGTCCATTCACTCAAAGGTGTGTAGCCAGACCGAGGGGTGGGTCATTCACTTGGAGGCCATGGACGGGGGGAAAACACCGAGCCTCCTTCCAGGCGGCCATGCTGAGCAATGCTGTGTGTGGCCAGCCTTCTAGGACGGACTGTACAGAGCCCAGCTGCGAAAGCTGCCCACCTCCAACACCGCCCCACTCACGGCTCCCTCCCGGGCTGAGGGGCCCTGGCCCAAGGTTCTTTTAGGACCAGCAAGGGGGCTCTGTTCCTCCTAATGCCACCCTTCTTCAAACAAGGCATTTTTCTTAGCCAATTTTTTTTTTTTTTTTTTTTTTTTTTTACTTTTTGAGACAGGGTCTTGCTAAGTTACACAGACTGCGTCAGGTCTTGAACTTGCGATCCTCCTGCCTCTGCCTCCCAAGCCGTTGGGATTACAGGGGTGTGCCACCACGCCTAGCTTCTTGGCCAATCTTAAGGAAGAAAGAGATGGCAGCTGAGCTACGCAGCCCATCCCAGAGATGTGACCCAGAAACCTGCTTCCCACCCACCCCCTCTCTGTGTCCTGCCCAGCGGCTGGACCCTCCACTTTCCTAGAATCTGCCGATAAGACTTCTCACCCGCTTTAGTTCATCCCAAGTAGGCAAGTGAGCTGGGCAATATCAATGTCCCCCATATATAAAGGAAGTGCCCCCTCCATCACGTTCACCTCAACAACAACCACAGCCATAACCAGCATTTACGGAGCACCAAGTGTGTACCAAGAGCACCTTGGTCACCACGCACATTGTCTCAAGGAAGCATGTGCTTCCACCCTCATGGGGGGAACCAGACCAGCATTTCATCAACCCTAAGATGCACATTTAGTCTCTTTCACATTCTAATGTCCCTAAAACGGGGAAGTGTCTTGTCATCCATGGCATCAGTGACAAGTGTGACATGCTTGTCACTGCCTGATCTCACACAATCTCAGTCATCCATGTTTCCTGTCACCATTTCAAGTGACCTTTGCACATGGTTATTATCCCACCCATGGAGGACAGGTATGACTTTAAATACCTTCAGAAAGATGAGCCTATGACTCAGCTCGGATTTGAAAAGTTGTTGTGACAGAAAAGGGATGAGAACAGAGCAGTCAAGTGCCTCTGACACTGGCAAGTAGGCACATTATTCACCCAGGGAGGGGGCCCACGAGTACAGATTTTCTTGCGAAGTGGCAACATAGGGCTTTATGGGACATCAGACTCATTCCGGAGAAGACAGCACTCTCCCAAGAAATACTGCGCTTCTGCACTCTTGGGTTAAGGGTCACCAAACCTTTTGTGTCAGGGTGCTGATAAGGAATATTTGGGGGGTTGTGAGCCATACAGGCTCGGTTGCAACCACTCAACTCTGCCTCCACAGCCTGAGCATAATCATAGACAATACGTAAACTAATGGCCATGACTGTGTTTCAATAAAATGTTATTTACAAAAACAAGTGGAGGGCCACATTTGGTCAATGGGCCCCAGTTTGTCAATCCTTTCTTCTGATGGAACAGAAAACACTGGGCAGAAAAATGAGGGCATCAATGACTCTAAGTCAAAACATGATACAGAAGATGGAACTCAGAACTGTGAAGATGTTTTAGGAATACCTTAACTAATGTACTTCAATTATATTTTCTTGTGTGTACTTAGAAGAGTGATACATGATTAAGAAGGAAATGATAAATCCGTTGTCAAAATGTCTTGAACAGCTATTTTTAAAAGTGTAAGGCTAAAATTTAGAAGTAGAGAAAAAGGACTGCATGGGATCTCCTGATAAATAGTATTTTAAATTTGAGGACAGTTATGTGAAAACCTGATGCATCTTAAGTTCATGGCTCATAGGCTTGAGGAAATGGGGGCTCGCACCCATTGTCATGCAGATACTGTGGCTCAGAAGAAGCGGCTTGCCTAGGGTTACCCAGTGATTGAGACTGTGCCCACAAACTGACAATATTCTCTTCTTTCTCCCAGCTGAGCCCAAACACCTGCTGACCCTGTGACCCAATGGCCAGGGGGAGGCAGCACATGAGGACAGGGGTCGCATGGGCCTTAGTCTCAACCCGCCCCTGAAACCTGGCCAGCTGTTGAGGCTCAGAAGGTGACTGATGAATAGCACCTGGTGGTCTGAATTCAATTATAATCCTGTTCTTTAATTCACTTGTCTGGGCTGTAGTGTTCTCTCCACCAGCACCTGCCTCTCAGGGGTGTTGTGGGGTTTGAATGAGTTAATACAGCTCAAAACATTCCACCCGGGGAAGTACTCCCCGGGTACTCCCTATGCTGTGCACACAGCAGTCAGGGCAAATGTTTGCTGAATGAGCGAGACGAGCGGATGGATGGGGAGCAGGCTGAGTGCACAGGGATAGAGGGAGATGGACGGGGAAAGGAAATGAACAACTGGATGGGTGTAAAGCTGGAGAGACAGATGGGTGGGGGGGATTTAAATATAAAAAGATGGATGAATAAGGCAGTGGGTGGGTGCCTGGGGGAAAGGATGGGTGGATGGAGAGAATGGAACACAGCTGGATGGCTGGTCAGCTGGCCAGAGATACTGGCAGATATATGGATGGATGGATGGATGGTTGAAGGGATGGATGGATGGATGGAGATATTGCTGATGGATGAATGAACAAGTGGGTGTGTGAGTGGATTGGGTGGATGGATGGATGGAGGATTGATGGGTGGGTAGATGGATGGATGGGAAGGTAGGTGGGTGGATGGATGAATGGATGGATGGGAGGGTAGAGGATTCATAAGTGGGTGGATGGATGGATGGATAGATAGGTGGGTAGAGGATTTGTGGATGGGTGGGTGGATAGATGGATGTGTAGGTGGGTCAGTGGGTGGGTGGCTGGATGGACAGATGGAGGATTTATGGATAGATGAGTGAATGGATGGACAGGTGGGTGGATAGATGAATGGATGGATAGATAGGTGGGTGGGTGGAGGACTGATGAGTGGGTAGACAGATGGATGGATGGACAGATGGAGAGAGAGGTGGGTGGAGAATTGATGGGTGGGTGGATGGATGGATGGGTAGGTGGGTGGATGGATGGACAGATGGATAGATAGGTGGCTGGAGGATTTATGGATGGATGGATAGGTGGTTGGATGGATGAATGGATGGATAGATAGGTGTCTGGGTGGAGGATTGATGGGTGGGTGGATAGATGGATGGTCAGATGGAGAGAGAGGCGGGTGGAGGATTTGTGGACAGGTGGGTGGACAGATGAATGGATGTGTAGGTGGGTCGGTGGGTGCAGGGCTGGATGAGCAGCCCTGAGTGGGAGGCCGCTGCCGCTCTCCCTCCCTAACTGCAAGGCAGCCCGCGAGCTCACCGGCTGGACCAGCACGTTGTTCTTGCCATACAGCAGAGTGGCCCGGGAGTTCTGGTGCAGCGCTTCCACGTAATCGCGGGCGGAGAGGGCCGGCCGGTCGTCCATGCTGCCGCTCGAATGCCTCTTCTGGATCTGGAAGGGGATGGGAGCCAGGGGGCTGGTCTTGGAGGTGGCCTTCGGGGCTCTTCCCTTGTTCTGGCCCCGCAGACCCAGTGCAGACCTTGCCCCGGTCCCTCCCACAGTCCCACTGCCCACGGCACTCACACAGAGCGCGGGGCGCTTGGTGGGCGAATCTTGCCGCAGGTGGGCACTGTGGATCCGGTGTCTCTGCACCAGCTCGTCAGCCGAGGGGTCGGTCCAGAAGTGGTCCGCGGTCTTCATCTTGGTGTATTCCAGGGCACAGGGCCCCACTGCGGAGCACACGGGGCTGGAACCTGTAGCCCCCAAAAGTCTGCCCACCCCTCTACTGTGGGACGAAGCACCCACGTCCCTCCCCACCCTCCAGCTGTGACCGCACTCCAGGGTCCTGCATAGAGGAGTCCTCTACGGCCTTGGGACGGCAGATGGTGAACGGGTGGTCCGATGGGCGTGACAGAGAGAGAGAGAGAGGAAAGGGTCCTGGGCAGAGGCCAGAGGTCGGCTGCAGCTGGGTACTGAACACCACTTACCCAGCAAGGACGCAAGAATGGGGCCGTCCACGGGATCCATCAGGAGCGCCTCCTTCTCATAGTATTTACTGGCCAAAGAGGAAAAGAGGTGCAGGTTGGGATGGAGGCCAGCAGAGGGCGCTCGACGGACAGGATGGGTTCAACTCCCAGGAGGCGCGCAGCCCTACGCCTGCTCTGCGCCATCAGCACCATGGGGACAAGAGTCGCATGTCTCTTTGTGCCACGGGGCGGGGGGAGGCCTTGTCAGAGAAGCAGTGGGTGAGAGGCATTCAGCGTAGAGCAGTGACGTCGGCCCTTCTGTTACTGAGACTATAAAATGCTGTTTAACTGTAGTGTGTGCTCAGATGCTGTGCTAACAGGCCATCTGGCCCTGGAAACTAATGTTGATCATGCTGGCCTAAGATGAAAGAAAAGAATGGAATAGAAAAGAAAACCCCAAACCTCTGAAATCTGGCCTTGCAAAATACTGTGTAATCTGACCAATATAATGTTTGTGCTGAACGTTTCTGGATTTGTGTGAGTTATAGGTGAGTTATAGGTTATATGGTTTCTAATTCCTTGCAAACTAATGCAATCTAAAAACTATCTGAATTTCAAGCTTGGAAAGGACCTTGTTTTTTTGATCTTCCAAGGATCTCGGGTCCAGAGAGGGTAAGTGACTTGCTAGAAGTCACACAACAGGCACATACAGGATTGGGCTACATCTACCTAGCTGGGCTCTTATACAGCAGTGGGTGAAGGACATAGGATCTGGAGTCAGACAGATTGGGTGGGAGCCCAGCTTGGCAAGGCTCCACCCTGCTGTGTGTGCCAAGGCAAAGGAATTCCCTCTCTGAGCTTTGGTGTCCTCAGGTGTAAAGTGGAAATCATGACAGAATTTACCTCGCCAGGGTTGTTGTCAGGATTAAACAATGACATGCCTGGGTTAGCAACAGAATGAAGCCCGACACCAGGAAATCCTCACTAGACGGGGACAACAAACTTGTCATCTGACCCCAAAGAGCTCTTCCAGCAACCAGAATATTGGTTGAACTAGAACTGACATGCCGTAGGCTTGTTCGGTGTCAAGGTGCTACATTTTGGGGTCAAATCTGAAGGTAAAACTTCAAGACACTCCACGCTTTGCTGGCACTCAGATTTTATTCCAAAAATCAGCCCAGTTGTGTGATCGTGTTGTTGTTGTTAGGTGCCATCAAGTTGAGTCCGACTCATAGCGATCCCATGTACAGCAGATCGAAACACTTCCCGATTCTGTGCCAGGCACATGATCTTATTTATGTTTAAGCCCATTGTTGCAGACACTGTGTCAATCCATCTGGTGGAGGGTTTCCTTTTTTTCGTTGACCTACCACTCTCCTGTAGGCTGGGATTTAGCTCAGTTGGTAGAGCACTGTGCTGCAGTCTCTGAGGTCCCGAGTTCAATTCCCAGCAACGCAAAAATGGGAGAAGGGCCTGGCAATCCACTCCCAAGGCAATCCCGAAATACTCTGCCATGAAAACCCTATGAGGGTCGCTATGAGTCAGATACCGACTCGACAGCACCTAACAACAACAATAACACCACTCTCCCAAATATGATGTCCTTTTCCAGCTATTCTTGCTTTCAAGGAGCACTGTTTGCACTTCTTCTAGGACAGATCTGTTGGTTCTTTTGTGTGATCATAAGTTTTCTAAATGCTGCCTTCAAGAACAGTAGGGAGCCTTGGGAACAAGATGGGACTTTGGCAGGTAGCCCTGTGGGGTTTCTTCGGGTTGATGAATTTCCCTGGAACAATTCTGCACTCTGATTGTGGTGCCGGCCACACAAAACTATCCAACTGTTAAAATTTCCTCGAGCTGCATGCCAAAAGAAAGTGTATGTACAAAGTGGTGAAATCCAAACAAAGCCTGCAGTTGAGTGGAGAGTCCTGCACGGAAGTCAACTTCCTGGTTCTGACAACTGTGCTATTGTCACATAAAAATGTTTTCACTGGGGTTAGGTGACTAGTACCATCTGTAGGAATTTTGCAACATCTAGGCAAATCTAACATGTAAAACTCAAAGCTGAATGAAAAAAATAGGCTGAAATTGCTGCTCAAATAACTCCTTAGTTTCTTCTGATTGAGGTGTTCAGCAAGAAAACACAAGGTCACACATCAAAGGCTGTAACTAAAGACATCCAGGACCATTCACAAGGCAAGGGGCAGAGACCTGCTGCAATGTACTGGAAGGAGAAGAGGTTAACTAGAGATCCAGAGCTTAGGTTTCTTTAAGTTTCCTCCCTGACTCCAAGCATTTGTACCTGCTGTTCCCGCCACCAAGAACACTCTTTTTCCCATTCCTTTACCTGGTCACTGCCTACATCATATCCTCCCCCTCCACCCAACCATCCAGAGGGCATTAAACACCACCACGCTCTGTTGAAACACTCCACACATACCACAATTACTATTTTTCTTCTTCCTTGCTAGTAGGTGAACTTCACAAGGAGAGGGATTTTCATTTGTATTTTCATATTTTCATATTTTCCGAGTAAAGGGGCAAAGAATTAAGAGAAAACAATAATACACACTGTGTGTGGAGATGTGGTTAAACAAGCTCTTTCATATACTGAAAGGTGGCTGAATTTTCCTCCCTCTCTCAGGTTGGAAAGACATGTTGGCCTCACATCATAGAGTTTTCAGTGGCTCTCCACTGCCCTTGAGGTAACAACTGAGCTCTTTAACATGACACAGACACACAGCACTCTGGCAGCCCCACCGTCTAGGTTAGTGCCTGGCACATAGTAGGGGCTCATTAAATATTTATGAGAAGATTCATACTATAAAACCTTTACACCAGGTTAATCGGAGGCAGGAGAGAACATGTAAAAAGGTTCACTAAACTTTTTTTGTGTGTGTGATACTAGGGTCTGAAGTGCAACCAGAGTGCCCCTTGGAAGCAAGGATGGCTAGACTGCATCTTACGTATTTTGGACATGTAATCAGGAGGGGGCCTGCAGCCGTAGCCCTGCAGCATCTGATCCCATCAGATCTTGGAAGCTAAGTAGGGTCGAGCCTGGTTAGTCCTTGGATGGGAGACTGCCTAGAACACCAGATGCTGTAGGCTTGGGAGAAGGACCAGGCAACCCACTCCCAAAAATCAATCTGCCATTGAAAACCCTATGAACAGCAGCGAGGCACTGACAATAGTGTTTCCCCTGTTGTACGCAGGGTCACTATGAGTTGGATACCGACTCAAAGGCACCTAATAACAATAACAACAACAGTCAGGAGGGACCAATCCCTGGAGAAGGACATGTTTGGGAGCGTGGTAGGTCAATGAAAAAAAGGAAGACCCTCCACTAGATGGATTGACACAGTGTCTGCAACAACGGGCCTAAACATAAATAAGATCTTGTGCCTGGCACAGAATGGAGGAGTGTTTCATTCTGTTATACAGAGGCTTGCTGTGAGTGGGATGTGACTTGATGGGCCCTAACATACTTTGCAAGGGCTCTGCCACTGAGATGCACCCCCAGCCCCTTTTTTTACCTTTCTAAATTGAGACACTTTATACAGGCTGCCTATAGCCTCAAACCTGCGATCCCCTTGCCTCCACCTCTTGAGTAGCTGGGATGACAGGTGTAGGCCATGGCGTCTGGCTTCACTAAGCATTTTCAGAATGCTGTGTCTCACCAAATTCCCTCCTCACATCTGTGTAGTAACAGCCATCCCTGTGCCATTTACCAAAAGAGACACCCGAGGCGCAGACAGGCTAAGTAATGCTCTAGGGCCACGTAGCTATCAAACAGAATCATCCCCAGGGGAAGGAAGAAACCCAAGATCCCTCCACCTTCCTAAAGGTGAAGCCCCTGCACTTCCAGCCAGCGTCTGAATCTTCCCAGGCTCCTGGGGCGGTGTAGTTCAGTGCCAAACATCCAGGTTTTTATTTAGTCACTTTCAAACCTGCAAGCAGTGTTGCGCACAAGGATGCGATTCCTAAAGGGCTGGCAGGTGGAGGCAGAGTGTACCCTGTGGCTATCTGTTCCCCCTCACCTGCTGTTTTCCACAAGGTAATGCACGATTTTGTCCAGGACCTTCTCAAACAGAGCCGTGCGGATCCACAGGTGCTTGATGGCGAGCGGGGACAGGTTGGGCAGCTTTGGCAGCTTCCGCACGTTCTCCTGGAGGCCTTGGATCTGGTTTCGCCTTCAAGACCAGTGAGGGAAGAGAACAGATAGACAATAGGCATCAAGGAAAAAAGGAATCGGCAGGACCAATATGCAAGTGGACAGATGTTCACTCTCTCTGGGACATGGGGGGATGTTCGATAAACAAGAGCCCACAGTCCTAGTAAATGGGTCAAGAGGAGAAAACAATAACACCCAGTAAGTGTGAAGATGTGGTTAGTCACTTTCATATACTGCTCACTGGCACACCTCTCTCCTTCCTCCCTCTTTGTTCTCCCTCTCTCTTCTCCTCTCTTCCCTCTTCCTTTCTTCCTTCCTTCTTCTCTTAGAAAGCAGTGCTGGCCCAAACCTGTCTTGTATCAGATCCTTCAGTGGCTCCACTTCCCCTGGGAAGTGAGTGTTTAACATGGCCATGGGGCGCTCCATGACCTCGTCCCATCCCAGTCTCCTCTCCGGCAACCACCTCACCACTCCCCGCCCTCACTGCATGGCCCAGCCAGCCAGGGCTGGGTACAGATTCCTGAGGCTGTGACTCACCTCGGAAGCCCTCCGTGGGGTTCTGCTGCTTCCTGCCTTCCCCCTTCCTCCCATCCCTGGCTCATCCCTTCTCTCTCTTTGGTTCTGGCCACCAGCCCAGCCCGTTCCCCACACTCCGCACTCACGCGTTCTCCATCAGCTGCTCCAAGTCCTGCACCTTGCGGCTCAGCTCCTCGGCCGGCGGGAAGCTCTTGCCCACCTTCATGAAGAGGGCTGCGATCTTGTTGCTGCGCAGGAAGCCGGCTGCCCGCCGTCGCAGCCCGTGTAGGACACAGGCCTCCACGGCCGCTGCAGGGACACAGCGGTCAGCGGGCCCTGTCCTGGCCATGCTCACCAGCACCCAGTGTGGCTCAGAGCTGTGATCAGACAGAGGTGCGCTGGGCAGCTGGGGGTGCCCCCAGAATCACCAAACTCGGCGAAGCAGGGCAAAGGAGGCAAGAGAGCTTAGTGGTTAACCGTCAGCCATGACCCAGGGTCGGACCATCTCTGTCTACCTCCTCTGTGAGCCACAACCAGCTGTGTGACTGTGGGCAGTGACTTCCCCTCTCAGCTTCCTGGTTTGTGAAAGTGGGGTAAGGTGAGCATGAGCCTTGTAAGGTTGCTGTTGGACATGTGAAATCAATGCCCAGAAGTCCTTAGCTGAGCCCAGCACACAGTGGGTGCTTCAGGACTGTTAGCTGCTGTTCTTGTCAAAGGGGGAGAAGAGACAGGACTCAGGACTGCTGAGCTGGGCTAAAGCTGGGCTAAAGAATCATATCATTGTCACTGTATTATCACCACCATCATCAGCAATACTGTCATCACAGCATAGCGAACATTTATGCATCTCATTTACTCTCTGCCAAGGGCAAGAAAGCCTGCAGCCGTCCCAATGTGGCATCTGATCCCATCAGACCTTGGAAGCTAAGCAGGGTCTGGCCTGATCAGTACTTGGACAGGAGACCGCCTGGGAACACCAGGTGCTATAGGCTTGGGAGAAGGACCCGGCAACTCACTCCCAAAACACAATCAGCCATTGAAAACCCTATGAATAGCAGAGAAGTACTGACAATAGTGTTTTGTCTGTTGTACATAGGGTCGCTATGAGTTGGATACAGACTTGACGGCACCTAACAACAAGGGCAAGAAGAATGAAAAACTATCCTCCCTTTTTACATGTGGACATGAAGGCTCAGAGAGGTGAACTGAATTGCTCAAGGCCACCCAGCAAGTAAATGATGGCGTCAGGCTTCTAACCCAGAGCTGAGGTCAAGGTGGGCCACGCATAACACCTGTTCCTCTGCCAAGGACCTTGGACAGGGGGAGTTTGCAGTGATCGCCCCATTTCTGTGTTTCCCTTAAAGGCCCTGGCCAGCTCTCCTGTGAGCAGGACACTTGGGTGCCTGGGGTCTCCCCTTAACTTGCAGGGTGACCTCAGGCAAATCATTTTCCTCCTCTGGGCTTGAGTGAGCCACTCTGGAAAATTGATCCTGAGCAGGCCCTTTTGATGGCCTCTTCCCACTCCGGCTACTTCCGGGAGCACCTCTATCTGCTTTGCTATCTGCCTCATGCTGGTATGCCATAGGGGCATAATCAGTTCTTACTGAAGAAGTGCACACAGACTAAGAGCTACCTGGGTGGGCATCAGACAGCTATTAAGATTTTTTTTTTGGGGGGGGTTACTTGGGGCTGAACCCAGGGCCTCGCGCTTGCATGCTTTGCAAGCACAGCTGTGAAGATTTAACTTGCCTAATACTTCCCACCAAACCCACAGAACAAGGGCTCTGGTTGTCACCGCCCACCGAACGGTGAACCAGTGCTTCCAGGGCCCAGAGCTCAGCCAGGGTTTATTGTAAGGAGAAATATCATGACGTTTTGGGTTAATCACTTTTCTTTGAATTAGCAATTACTTGGTTTTGAGTGAATGCCCCAATATTACCTCATCTGCCCATGCATTAAAAATATTCTAGGTCAGGTACGGTGGTGCATGCCAGTAACACCAGTGACTTGGGAGACAGAGGCAGGAGGAGGATCATGAGTTCGAGGCCAGAGGCAGCCTGTGTTACTTAGTAAGACCCTGGCTCAAAAGAAAACAGTAAAAATGGGCTGGAGGGTGCAGCCCAGTGGTAGAGCGCTTGCAAAGTATGTGTGAGGCCTTGGGCTCAACCCCCAAGTACCCAAAAAAAAAAAGTCTTAATTTCAGCCAGCTGCCATGGTACATCCCTATGATTCCATCACTCAGGAGGCTAAGGCAGGAAGACCAGCCCAGCACACAATGGGTGAGTTTGAGATCAGCCTGGGCTACATAGCAAGACTGTCTGAAAACCAAACACCACACACCAAAAAAAACCCCTTCATTTTAAACTTCATTTATTTATATTGAAATGGTATAATTATCTCTTTGCACTTTGTGCTTTGTTTAATTCGTTTGTTTTGGGGGGAGGGGGTGGAAAACGTACTCCACACAACTAGTAACCACAGACAGAGGGTATGGCTTATACAGATTTTAAGTCAAATATTGTTAGGTGCCAGGGCCTCCCACACTAGGTAAGTGCTCTCCCACTGAGCAGCACCCCCCTGTTATTTTGTTCTTTTATTTTGAGGCAGGGTCTCACTGAATTACTCAGGCTGCCTCTGGCCTCGAACTTTCCATCCGCCTGCCTCAGCGTCCCAAGTTGCTGGGATTACAAGTATGTGCCACCATGCCCAGTACACTGTTCAATTCTTTCTGACCATGGCCCCTAAGGAACAACAAATAAAAGACCCCTCAGTCAGGTTCTTTAGACTTCACTTAGCCCCATCTCATTTCTCCACCCAGAAACTTCACTCAGAGTTAGAGTGTTAATATCATTCTTTTTTTTACTATTCCTCTAAGGCTTTAATGGGGACATATGTTAGCAAGCTGTGACCTAGACATATATATTATTTGCAAATAAAAGTATCTGGAAGAAAATAAAAAACTGTATAAATAAAATATAAAAATATTTTACACAAATACATAAATATCGCCATATACATATCGGTACATATGTATATATGTACTGAAACATATGTATATATATGTATGTATATATTTGTTTAAATAAATATATTCCACTTAAAACAGTAAGGTCTGCCCAAAGTCACCCAAAAAGGAAGTGGCAGAGGTAGGATTTACACCTGTCTGTGTGGCCGAGAAGGGGTATAACTGAGGTTCCCCCAGGTCGTGGCATCTTCTCAGCACGATCTAGGCCCCAGGGGTGGCGCCCTGGCCATCTGGGCGGAAGCTGGCAGGCTGGCCGGACGTCCTTGCTCAGTCCTCTGCACAGGACCAAAATCACCAGCAGGGGATCTGAGGGTGACCCTCGCCCTGAGACATTTTAATTATTCAATTAAAAAGTTTCGGGAAAAAGAAAGCCACCCCCACCTCCAGGTGCGCACCGCCGAGGAGCCGCAGGCTGACTGCAGGCACACACGAGACCTGTGCGTCTGGCCTCCGTCAATGTACAGTGTGAACCCGGCAGCGTGGTTATTTCTGGAACCTCATGAGCAGCGGCTCAGGGAGGGAAGTCTGAGTCATGCTGAGCCCCGCTGCCTCTTGTGCTGAGCCGTGGCCGCGGTCCTCAGGACATATCAGTGGCTCTTCTGTCCCTTTTTGAAAACGCACCCACCTACCCTCTCCCTTTACCCAGCAACAGTCACAGGGCTTGGAGGCCATTCCCGAGGCACCAGACCACTTAGAGCTGCAGCTGGGTGGGTGAACGGAGCCCTCAGGGAGGGAAGGCAGCCCCTACAGGGGGCCCCACGATGACCCTGCTGTGAGGTGCGGAAGCTGGGGATCAGTTGCTTCTCTTGCTATTCTCTATTTCCAAGATCTCTGACGGAGCCCCTTAGAGATCCAAAAATAACTTTGGAGTCACCACGCCAAAGATGACGTGAGAACCCCGGCTCCCAGGCCACTGGTGGCCCCCGGACTTACCACAGAAGGAGATGATGTGGCTGCTGTCTTCATGGACGAACTTGCGGGTGACGGCTTCTTCCATGATCTGCTTCACCTGAAGGCAGAGGTCATGGATGAGAAGAGACTGACGTGGGTGGGGGTGCAGACACCCGGAGGGGCTCTGCTGCTCCCCAAACACCTTCTCAGGCTGTCAAGGGTGTTTTGGTAACCGATTTCCTTCCACACCCCAAGCACATCATTGGGCCTGTGGCTGGTGGAGCTACACGCCTCACATTTCTCTTAATTACCCAGTTACTCAGAGGTCACCCAAAACATCCTTTCCTAACTGCAGTATCAAGGGCAGCCCCAACCCCATCCCCTATTACAGCCCCTCCAGATGCAACACCAGCCTATTGCTTGGTTAATGCTTAACTATCTGCATCCCCCGGGCTGGGATTTAGCTCAGTTGGTAGAGCACTGCTCTATAGTCTCTGAGGCCCCGAGTTCGATTCCCAGCACCGCAAAATGGGAGAAGGATGTGGCAACCCACTCCCAAGGCAATCCCGAAACAGTCAGCCATTGAAAACCCTATGAGGGTCGCTATGAGTCAGACACGACTCGACGGCACCTAACAACAACAACAACAACATCTGCATCTCCCTTTCAGAATGTAAGTCCTCTATGGGCACAAAATGGCCTGCAGCCATGCTGATGTGGCGTCCAATCCCATCGCCGATCTCAGAAGCTAAGCAGGGTTGGGCCTGGTTAGTACTTGGGTGGGAGACCTGGGAACAGCAGATGCTGTAGGCTTGGGAGAAGGACCTGGCAACCCACTCCCCCCAAAAATCTAGCCACTGAAAATTCTTTGGATAGCAGAGAAGCACCAATGATACTGCTTTGCCTGTTGTATGTAGGGTTGCTATGAGTCAGATACTGACTCGACTGCACCTAACAACAATAAGGGCACAAATCTCGTCTGATGCCACCTAGAACTGTGCCCGGTGCAAAGTAAGTGCTCAATAAGGATTTCTTCAATGAATGGTGGAATGAATGAATCAGAAAATACAGAAATCAGGAGGGTGTCATGTGGACCATCAGCCCTGGAATCCAGTAGACCCAGATTCAAATCTCTGCTTGAGCGCCTACCCAGTGGGTTTGTGAGCTTATTTTGAGGAATGGGGACCCAGCGAGGTGAAGCAACCTGCCTTGGAAGGGAGAGCTGGCCCGGAGCGGATAGGGGATTCCAGCTTGGGCCCAATTGCCTGGGCTGGGTGCTTTCCTGACTGTACTCTCTCATCAATCACTATTTCCTAAATGTCCTCTATGGCCCAGGCATGCCGTGAAAGGGCAGCCATACCTCTGCTCAGGGGGTTGAGTCTCTGGTGGCCTAAATACCTTTCTGTTATGTCCAGAGCCACTGGGGAGCTTAAGTGAAGCCCTTCTCCTCTCCGGGCTTCAGATTTTTCACCCTGAGACTGAAGAAGTCAAAAGATCATCCCAAAAGTCTGTGCTGGCTCTCTGTCACTGTAGCTCTGACAACAAAAGAAGCAAAGCCATTCAAGGCGGGGGGATTCAACCCCCCGCCCAGGGGGTCCCTTTCCCACTCTTGGGGCCACCCAGACTCAGCTGGCCAGGGCCTCTTGGTGCCTGTCTGAGCGTGGCCTCGGCTCCCTCTACCTCCCTCCGTGTTCCTTCCGGTTGCCTCCTGGAGATGACTTCAGAACTCAGAGCATCCCTGGCCACGTTCTCTGGAGGAGCACAGGGCACTCTCAGAATTACCACGTCAGCACCAGCCCGGTGAACAGCTCCTGATGTCCTAGCTCAGCATGCGCAAGCGGGGCTACACCGGAAGACTTTCTAAGTCTAAATACCACCAACAAGCCCCAGGCAATTGGCCCCATCTTACAGATATGTAAACTGGGGTCCAAGGAGGCAAAGTGCCCCTCCACCTCAGGGTCACACATGTAGGAAGGAGCCGAGCTGGAACTCAAGCTCAGGAACAGTTTGTCCCTTGCGGGTCCAGGTGCCATCTCTTGACTTTTTTGGCAACTAGCTGTGTTACTGCAAGCAAATCACATCACGTCTCTGAACCTCACCTTCCTCACTCGTAAAAGCGGGTAGAGGAGAACTGGAAAAGTAACAAACATCGTGGGCTGAGCACAGAACCTGGTGCACAGTGTGCCTGCAACAAAAGCTAGCTGCATTCAGCAAACCACATCTGCCTGGGACCACATCTGGCCCCTTTTACCATTAATTCTGGCCCTGGCTGGAATGTCACCTGTTCAGAACATTAGAACCCCTCGCTTAGGTTTTCATGGCAGCTGTTTTTCTAATACCTGTCAGATTCATAACGATGAAGTCAGCACCTATCTTCTCTCCAAGGCAGTGAACCCCACCAGGGCCAGTGCTCTCTGCTCCCCAACTTGGACCCATGGTAACAATGTGCAGCCTGGCTTCTGGCACATAGTATCTACTCAATAAATGAAGACTGAGTGGCTTTGAAGAGCCATGGTTGACTTCCTCCTCTGGTAAAATATTTTAGCTAAAAAATGTGCCTTCTTCTCACTCTATCTGTGGGTAACAGAGTTGTAGTTGTTAGGTGCTGTCAAGTTGGTGTCCAACTCATTGTGACCCTATATACAACAGGTAAAACACTATTGTCAGTGCTTCTCTGCTATTCATAGGGTTTTCAATGGCAGATTGACTTTTGGGAGTGGGTTGCCAGGTCCTTCTCCCAAGCCTACAGTACCTGGTGTTCCCACGTGGTCTCCCATCCAAGTATGACCAGGTCTGACCCTGCTTAGCTTCCAAGATCTGATGGGATCGGAGGCCACAGTGCAACAGAGAACCATTATTACCCTTATTCATCAAAGGAGGGAGCAGAGGCTTAGAGAGGTGGGATAACCCAGTTAGGCTCACACAGCTGGGGAGGAGCATAGTCAGGGCTTGGACGGGGTTTCCCTGACTCCAGGAGCTGAGCTCCTTTTATGACATGTCATTAAGCCCACCTGGTCTCAGAGCACTGCATGCCCCTCTTCCTCTCTGCAGGTACATTGCAAGCACCTCCCTCCTTCTTTTATTTGCTTCCCTGGTGCAGGGCACAACAGTGCTCTGGGAACCTTCCAGAAGGAGGTTGCCAAGCACCCAGACCCTGAGGACAGGGCAGAGGGAATGAGTTCAGGCTCAGCAGCAGAGGCAGAGGACTGTCACAGGGGCGCTGGGAAAAAGGCGCTAGTGGAGCTGAGTCGGGAGAACTTTCAGAGAAGCACATTGCTAATTATGAGATGAGCATGTGGGAACAGAGAGGCCTGAGTTCAAATCCTTGGAGGATCCACTTACTAGCTGTAGGCCCTTGGGAAAATTCATTTATCTCTTTAGGATAATCAATCCAACATCTAAAGGAGTCAGTAACACCTGTCGGCTGGACCTTCAAAATATACCCTAAATCCCACCATCTCTTGCCCCCTCTACCACCACCTCTTTGGTCCAAGTCCCACCCCCTCTTCCCTGAACTGAGTCTTGCATTGGTCTCCTTCTATCTACCTCAAAGATGCTCATCTAGACACATCTGGAGGATCTCGTGAAAAGCAAGTCAATACAACAACCAGGCAGAACACTAGGAAGTAAACAGAAGACACGAACAACATGATAGACCAACTAGACCTGACATGCATGTCCAAGCACTCCACACAATGACAGAAGGACACACATTTTTTCTCAAGTGCCCACAGAACATTCTCTAGGACAGCACATATTTAGGATATAAAATAAGCCTTAATAAATTTTGAAAAGATGGAAATCATCCTAAGCATCTTTCATGAGCACAATGGAATGAAACTAGAATCAACAGCAGAAGGAAAACTGGAAAATTCACAAGTAAGTGGAAATTAAACAGTCCACTCTAAAGCAATCAGTGAATCAAAGAAGAAATCATGATGGAAATTAGAAAATATTTTGAGATAAAAGAAAATGAATATACTAAAACTTATTAGATGCAACAAAACCAGTGATAAGAGAGCATTCATATTTGGAAATGCTTATATTAAAAGAAAAAATATCTCAAGTCAATAATTTACCCATATGCCTTAAGGCAAGGGTCTCCAAATGGCAGGTGACAAGTACTGGTCCATAGTCTGTTAGGAACTGGGCTGCAGAGTATGAGGGATTGACGAGTGAGTGAGTGAAGCTTCATCTGAATTTACAGATAATATAATACACTTGAATCATCCCCAAACCATCCCCTACCCCAAGTCTATGAAAAAATTATCTTCCATGAAACCAGTCCCTGATGCCAATAAGGTTGGGGACTGCTGCTTTAAGGTACTAGCAAAAGAGGATAAATAAATCTAAGTTAGCAGAAAGATGGAAATAATAAAGATTAGAGAAGAGATAAGTGAAATAAAGAATAGAAAAATAGAGAAAATTAATGAAACCAAGAGTTAGTTTTTCCAAAAGTTTGACAAAATTAACAAATTTTTAGCTTGATTAAGAACAAAAAAGAGAATATTCAGATAGCTAAAATCAGAAAGCTGGGATTTAGATAAGTTGGTAGAGCACTGCGCTGCAGTCTCTGAGGTCCCGAGTTCAATTCCCAGCACCGCAAAAAATGGGAGAAGGACCTGGCAATCCATTCCCAAAGCAATCCCGAAACAGTCAGCCATTGAAAACCCTATGAGGGTCGCTATGAGTCGGATACCGACTCGATGGCACCTAACAACAACAACAAAATCAGAAATGAAAGGGGAACATTACAACTGACATCAGAGAAAAAGCATTCTAAGAATTATACTGTTTACAGTTAAACAATTGCCTGCCAACAAACTGGAGTAATCTAGAGAACATGCATAAATTCTTAGAAACATACAACACACCCAACTGAACCAAGAAGAAATAGAAAATCTTACTAGACCTATAAGTAACAAGGAGATTGAATGAGTAAGCTAAAACTTCCCAACAAAGAAAAATCTAGGACCAGATGGCTTCACTGGTGAATTCTATATAACTTTGAAAGAAGAATTAAACCAAATCCTCCTTAAACTCTTCCAGGAAAACTGAACATAAGGAAACACTTCCTTTTCTTCCTTACCATTTTGTGAGACCAGCATTACCTTAAAACCAAAGTTATTGAAAGATATAAGAAAACTATAGATCATTATCTCTGATTAATATTCATAAAAAATCCTCAAAAAATAACAACAAAAAATTCAACAGCACACAAAAAGGATTATAGACCATGACTAAAAAGGATTTAATCCTGAAATGCAAGGATGGTTTAAGGTGCAAAAATCAATGTAATATAGCACATAACAGAACATAAATCACTATGTGATCTATGCAGGAAAAGCATTTGACAAAATTCAATAGTTCTCATAATTAAGAGATATTTGCACTCTCATGTTCATAGCAGAATTATTCACAATAGAAAAAAGGCAGAAACAACCAAAGTATCCACTGAGAAATGAACAGTTAAACAAATAGTGGTATATTCATATGTTGTTGTTGTTGTTAGGTGCCTCGAGTCGGTATCTGACTCATAGCGACCCTCATAGGGTTTTCAATGGCTGAGTGCTTCAGGGTTGCCTTGGGAGTGGATTGCCAGGTCCTTCTCCCATTTTTGCAGTGCTGGGAATTGAATTCAGGGCCTCAGAGACTGCAGCGTAGCGCTCTACCCACTGAGCTAAATCACAACCCAGTATATTCATATAGTGAGATATTATTCTTTCCTTCCTTAAAAAGGAAGGAAATTCTGACACATGAATGAACCTTAGTGAAATAAGCTAGGCACAAAAAAGACAACTACTATATGATTCCACTTATATGAATTACCTAGAGGAGTCAAATTCAGAGAGAGAAAATAGAAATAGTGGGTAAAATGGGCTAGGGTTAAAGGAAATAAAGTGTTACTGTTTAAAAAGTATGTAGTTTCAATTTTGCAAGATGGAAGACTAGGGGAGGTTGGATACACAATAATGTGAATTTACATAATAATATTAAGCCATACACTTAATAGTTAAGAAGGCGTTTTTTAGATTATGTACATTTGACAATGTTTTTAAAAATGGGCCTATGTTCTCTATCAACATGCTATAAATGACCATTTCTACACACACAAAAAAGTACATCAGACCATGACCCTCATCTGCCCAGAGCCCTCCTGCAGCTCCCATCTCACTTACATTGACAGCCCAAGTCCTCAACATGGCCACAGGCCCTGCAAGAGTTGGATCTCAGAGCACCAGACCTCCACTGTGCACATCTAGCCTCCCTTCTTAGCGGGCACAGTCCTTCCCCATGTCCTTTGCACTGCAGTTCCCTTTGCCTGGAATGTTCTTTCTCCAGAAATCTACACAGCTCAAATGTCATCTTCCCTCATCACCCTATTTAAAATTGAAACCTCTATCCCTACCCTACCCACCACTCAATATACCCCTTTTCTACTTTCTAGTCCTTATGGCCTCTACCATGGTATAATTTTGCTGATTAACTTTTCTCCCCAACTCTCCAATTTGGTGGGCCTGTATGCTCTATGTGGTCAGGAATTCTGCTATCCAGGGGTTGATTCTCAAGTTGAAGAAGAGTACCTGATACATATTAGGTAATCCATACCTGTTGCATGAACACCTTCCTCCTATGTTGTGGTTGTTAGGTGAGCTTTATGTGAGGCAATATGGTAAAAGTCCTTAGCACAGGGCCTGGGATATGGTATGTGCTCAATAAATAGTAGCATTTCAGTGCTGATATGAAGATGTCTTTACTATCTTGGAATAAGCCACATCTATTTAGAGGGTCTCAATGGTCTGCTCACCAGGCATGGTTATACAGGCAAAGTCAAATTCAGAAGAAACAACAAAGTTAAACTAGTAGGAGAAACACTGTCACTGCAGAGTGTATAAAAAAATAAAAGAAGTTCTACCTGGAAGATGAGGAGGGAAAGGGGTCACCAGAAGACTGACGCAGAGAACAAAAATACAGATGACCCTCCATAACTAGGGGTTTCACGTCTGTGGATTCAACCAACTGTGGGGTTGAACATATTTGAAAAAATAATTATGTCTGTCCTGAACACGTAGAGACTGTTATCTTGTTACCATTCCCTAAGCAATATAGCATAACGAATGTGTGGAGGTCATTTGCATTGTATTAGGAATTATAAGTCGTCCAGAGATGATATAAACAATACAGGAGGATGTGCATATGTGATATGCCATTTTATATAAGGGACCTGAGCATCTGTGGATTTTGGTGTCTGAGGGAGCTTGTGGAACCAATCTGAGGATACGAGAGACGTCTGTATGCCCCAGGGGTGTCACACTCTGCAAAGCTCTCTCCTGCCTGCTTTACCTCCCTGGATGACAACTGCCCACCAACAGAGCAGGAAATTGAGGCTCTCAGTGTGGGGAGCACTTTTAAGTCAGCATAACCAGAAAGTTCCAGGGCCAGGCCTGGTACCCAGAATTTTAGACAAGAGCAAGGGTCAGCAAGTTCTCGCTTGAGAGATCTAGAGAGGATTTTCTGCTTTGTGTGTGGTCCCTATGGTCTCTGTGTTAACTATCCGGCTATGCCCTTGTGGCCTGAAAGCAGCCACAGACAATACACAATCAATGGGCATGACTGTGTCCCAATAAAACTTTATTTATAAAAACAGGAGGAGAGCCAGATTTGGACTGCAGGAAATAGGTAGCTAATCTTGCTCCAGAATGTTTGGCTCCACCAGGCTTGTCAATGGTGAGTCATGGTCCAGCCTCTCCCTACCCATGGGAGCCAGTCTGAGGTTCTAGAGTAATGTGGCTGAACCTCCCCTGCACAGTGCAGACCACAGGCCTTGGCAGTAGCTGGTGCTTTGTTAAGCAGGTCATAGCTCTCCTGCCAATGTCCTCCCGATCATCAGAAGCCACCATCTGCCTGTCGCCCTCTGGAGCAGCTCCAGGGTAGCTCTCACTGTAGGGGAGGCCACAGAACGTCAGAAGGGCCCATCTGTTCTGTGTCCCTAAAAGGAAACTTCCTTAGAACACATGGCACATCCTCAGCTTTCTCTCAGACCTCGGGCAGGCAGGAAGGAGCCAGCTTTGCAGTGTTCCAGCTCTGTCACCAGCTAGCAGTTGCCCTTGGCCTAGCACTGCCCTGAAGGGTCTGCGAGTTTGCCGTTCCGGCTTCAGAAACCTGCCCAACTCCCACCTTCTAGAATGCCTTCCTCTCATTCCATTCCTTTCTCTGTTGTTCCTCTTCTACCCCAGGATCTGATCCTGCAAGCTGTCGCCTCTCCCACTGTGAGAGGCTGGCCTAGGTGTGCCCTCCCCAAAACCCACATGTCAAAACCTTAAGTCCTAGCAGCTCAGAATGTGGTTGTATTTGGAGATAAGATCTTTAAGGTCACTGGTGTGGGCCGTAGTCCAATATGACTGATGTCCTCACAGGAAGAGGAAATTTGGACACAGATATATACGACAGGAAGCCCAGGCGAGGATTCTGGGAGAAGACAGCCAAGGAGAGAGGCCTGGAGCAGATCTCTTCCTCACAGACCCTGACCTTGGACTTCAGCCTCCAGGACTGTGAGGAAGCAAATCAGTGTTGTTTAAGCTGCCCAGTCTGTGGCTTTTGCTATGACAGCCTGAGCTGAAGAATCTGCCCACTGGCACAATCACTGTGATGATGGCCCCCATCACCTGGTCACTGGCGCACTTGCAGAAACACTGATCTCCCAGTTCTGGTAACTTGGACCCATCGCTAAATCCACATATGCAGATTTCCTGGCTTTTACGCTCTGCACCGTGAGGATCTGGGTTCGATCCCCAGCACCCTCAGAACAGGAGAAGGATGTGGCAATCCACTCCCAAAACAATCAGTCACTGAAAACCCTATGAAGGTTGCTATGAATTGGACCCGACTCAATGACACCCAACAACAACCACGTGGATCTGGGGTGGGGAGCGGGCTAAGAATGGACATGTGGTACCAAGGACGGGTGCACACAAGGAACCCTCCACGCCTGCACTGCCTCCCAGTTATCTTTAGACTCTCTCGCCAGAAGTTAATAACAGGCTGGCAGCCCGAGACCAGGGGAGGAAATGAAAAAGGCTGGTTATTAGCACCGGGGGTGGAAACGTCCCACAGTTGCCAAAAGCCTCGCAGAAGAGGGCATTGTTTCCATGCATGGAGAAAGAGGCTGCGCCCACGCGCCGAAGAAGCCCTCGGGGGACCCAGTGGGCAGGGGTGCGGGCTGCATCCCTGGGAGGAAGACCAGAAACCTAGCCCAGCCGCTTGGCCCCTTGCAGGATCCTGGACGCAGGCTGGACTCTGGTCCATGTGGGAGGACGGCAGATCGAGGGCCACCCTGGGGCCGTGGGAACAGCCCAGCATCCTGGCTCACTGTAACCTGTGTACTTTTCTAAGCTTCAGCCCAGGAATCCTGCTGGCTTCAGGGAACACAGGGTGGATGGCGCCACCTGGGAGCCCCCCAGAGTCCACACACCCCAGCTTGCTGCTCCATCCTGTGTGAGCACAGCCAGGGCACGCCCTGTTGGCATTGCCGTGTGTCCTTCTGTGAAGGGGGATCTTTTACCCCTCACGGCTTCAGTAAGAACGACATGGGACGTAATGCGTGAAAATGTCAGCAAGGTTTGTGCACAGTAGGCGCTTTATGATGAGCAAACTCACTCCTGACTACTCTGGACATTCACCACAGTCCAGGAACTGTGCGCAAGCACCGAAACCCAAGGAAGGTCAAGTTTCCAAATTATTCCACCTTACAGCTGGGAAACTGAGGTACAGATTTAGATAACCTGTCTGAAGTCACGCAGAGGCAGCAGAAAGGAGACCCAGAGCTCTTGTTATGTCCCGTATACCTTGCTTCACTGCAGAAGCCAAAAGCCATTTCCAGCCAAATGCTTTTCTCATCCACTAGCTTAAAACAAGAGGGAAGGCTCTGCGCCAACGCTGTACCAGGTGGTTGGTAGAGAAAACCTTTTCTGAGGCTCACAAGAGCACCAGCATCCTCATTTTAAACACGGACAGGGTCAGGGATGTAGCCAGGGGAACAGCATGTGCTTAGCATGTGTAAGGCCCGAGTTTCATCCCGAGCCCCACAAAGAAAAAAAAAAAGATGAGCGCATGCCTGTGATCTCAGAAACTTGGGAGGCTGAGGCAGGAGAATCTCGAGTTTGAGGCTAGAGGTAGCTTGCACAACTTAGTGAGACCTTGTCTCAAAACAAACCAACAAACAACGGGCTAGGGGTGCAGCTCAGTAGTGAAGCATTTGTTTACCATGCACAAAGCCCTGGTTTCAACCCCCAGTACTGTTAAAAAAAAAAAAGGATAAACAGGCTCAGAGGGTGTGTGCAATTTTCTCAGGGTCACACAGGAAGGAAAGGACAGAGCTGGAATTGGAGCCCAGGTCTGAGTCTGACATCGAACTCCACCTCCAGTCCTACCCAGGACCAGGTCAAGTAGAAACACAAGGTCCTAGCTGAACTGGAAGCCAGGAGAGCGGGGCTGCCTGGAGAAGACTCTGCCAACCACACCCTGTGGGGACCTTTCAGGTAGGGTGGGGCTCAAAGGGCAGCGTGGTCAGGGAGCTCCTACCCTTCCAGTGTCCATTCTGAAGGGTCCTCCGACATCTGCTTGCATTCCTCCAATGATGGGGAGCTCACTCCTTTTGAAACTAGCTTAGTAGTATCAAGGACAAGACATCAGGAGGCAGGTGAGAGATACTATGAAGAGTCCAGAATGTAGAGTTGCTGACCTGGGGTCAGATCCTGGCTACTCACTACCTGGGTGATGTTGGGCAAGTTGCCAAAGCTGTGTGAAATCCGTAAAATGAGGTGGACGGTAAAGCACCCAGAGCTCCTGGGGGCAATGAAAGGCTTGACAGATCTGGAGTCAGGGTCTGACACACAGCAGAGACTCTACACACTGACAGAGACCAGTGAGATGACCCTCTAGCCCAGTGTGTGGCCCACAGCAGAGGCTGGACAACAGATGGGTGACCAGCTGTGTAGGCGGAATAGCCTCATGGCGTCTTCCCTGAGCGGCCCACCCAGGGCTGCGCACACGCAGCTGGCCTCAGGGCCTAGGTGGCACCACCCCTCCACGTCAGACCTGGAGCACCTGTCCGGCCCCACCTCTGGCCCCACCTGCTTCCATTCACAGACCAGCCCTTCCCGCTCCCTGCCTCCACCTGTAAATATTTAAACAGCACAAAAGGATAATCAACCTCAGGAGTGAGGGCAGCCTTAAGGGTCTGCGGGCCTGTGGTCTTCTCTCTCCCTTGCACCTGCCACCTGCCCACACCCAGGTAGCCTCACGCTGCCCACCTAGAGCCGCCAGGTCCCAAGGGGACTTGCCATTCCTGCCAGGCTCCCCTGCTGTCCTGGATTTATTCCTCTAACCTGCTTGGCACTGACACGCTCTGCTGGGCAGGGCGGCTGTCAGGGTCATGGAAATTGTTAGGGAAATAGAGGCCAGAGGCTTCTGGCGGGACCCAGCATGCAGCTGGGACCACATTGCTGCAGGCACAGAAACGTGATCTTGGGAGCTGCCAGGCCGGGTCAACCTAACTCTGCTCTTTGACGGGTGGCCTTGTTAGGTTAGCTTAGACACACACAGGCAAAACAGAGCGGGGAGATTCTGACTCACTCTGCATCCAGCCATAATGAACGAAGCCACGTGGGGCATGAACCTCCGAGGACACTGGAAGTGAGGTGGGATGTTGTTGTTAGGTGCCATCAAGTCAGTATCCAACTCATAGCGACCCTACGTACAACAGGTGAAACACTATTGTCAGTGCTTCTCTGCTGTTCATAGGGTTTTCAATGGCTGATTGTGTTTTGAGAGTGGGTTGCTGGGTCCGTCTCCCAAGCCTGCAGCACCTGGTGTTCTCAGGTGGTCTCCCATCCAAGTACTAACCAGGCCCGACCCTGCTCAGCTTCTGAGATCTGACGGGATCGGATGCCACAGGGTACGGGTGCAGGCAAGGCGGGATAGAGAGCGAAAAACTGAGGGGACATGGGAAGAAAGGGCTTTTCACCCTGGGACCTGGTCTGAGTTTTATCAGCTGACAATCCCAGCACAATCAAACGAAGAGAAGCTGCTGTGAGAACTGCCTGCAGAGAGAGTGGGGCTTCCCTGAAATACAAAACCTCACCAAACCAGATGAAGGGCTATAATTAAAGTGAACAGATCTAGGCAGGATAAAAAGACAGAAAACTTGGGGGACATAGAAAAGGAGAGAAGGCCCTCACTCTGGCATCTGTGGACTTCTCTCACCAACAAAAAATCAACAGCTTTGACTCAAGGAATCTGCTCACAACCCCCAGTAGTAGAGTCAACAGTACCCAGCGAACAAGATCAGAAAAGGCAACCACTGGGGTTTAGCTCCGTTGGGAGAGCGCTGCCCTGCACTTTCTAAGGGCCCGGGTTCGATCCTCAGCACTGCAAAAATGGGAGAAGGATGTGGCAATCCACTCCTGAAGCAATTAGCCACTGAAGACTTGAGGGCACCTAACCACAAGTGGAGACAATTCTGGCCTCTCTAGGGATTCTCAAACAAGAATGTTAAAAACAACAAATAAGACTATGCTTACTTAGGCCCTAAATGTTTATGATCTCGAGTTTAACATTACTAACATCCTCTCCCATCCCCAAGCCTAAACATTGTACCCCAGAAAATCACCTCACAACTGAACGCACACAAGGAAATTCTTTAGAAGAGGACTAGGTAAACTAGCTCATGTTGCCTTTTCTTATAGTAAATTTTTGTATCTAATTAATTTTTAAACCTTGTTTAATCCTTAAACCTAGTTTTAAAAAGATACAAAATCACACACACACACACACACACACACACATATACACATACATATATATGTATATACACATACATTATACATCTGCAGCTGTAGCACTGTGGCATCAGATCCCATTAGATCTCGGAGGCTAAGCAGGTTCGGGCCTGGTTAATCCTTGGATGAGAGACTGCCGGGGAACACCAGGTGCTGTAGGCTTGGGAGACAGACCTGGCAACCCACTCCCAAAAATCAATCCACCATTGAAAACCCTATGAACAGCAGACAAGCACTGACAATAGGGTCGCTATGAGTCGGACAGGGACTTGATGGCACCTAACAACAGGGACCAGGGGTGTTCTGTAGCTCAGTAGTAGAGCACATGCCACGATATTCACAGTGTACCTCTCTCAGCACACCCAGCCCCTCTCAGCTCCCTCTCTTTGCTACACATAGGTTTCCTGAGGAGAACCGTGCTAACGAAAGAAATGTCTACTTTTGTTTTGCTACTATTATTATTACTATTTTTTGTAGTGCTTGGGGGCTGATCCCAGGCTGATCCCTTGCACTTATTTCACAAGCACTCTACCAGTGCTACACCCTCAGCCCATTTCTGAATATTTTATTTTGAGACTCTCCCATGTGTCTGTGAGCTTGTTATGTTGTGGAGGTTGTATGTTGCTGTGATGCTGAAAGCTATGCCACTGATATTTCAGATACCAGCAAGGCCACCATGCTGGAGAGGTTTCAGCTGATTTCCAGACTGAGACAGACTAGAGAGGACCCAGCAGCTCACTCCCAAAACAATTAGCCATTGAAAACTCTATGAATAGCAGAGAAGCAACGTCAAATATAGTGCCAGAAAATAAGCCCCCCAGGCTGGAAGGCATTCAGGAGACCACTGGGGAAGATTTGCCTTCTCAAAGAGTTGACCTTAGTGATGATAATGGAGTAAAGCCCCTGGGACCTCCTTTTGCTGATGTGGCATGACTCAAAATGAGAAGAAACACAGTGGCTGCAATAATGGCTCAGACATAGAAAGATGGTGTCCCTAGCACAGTGTGGGGTAGTGTTTCGTTGTGTTGCACATTGGGTTGCCATGAGTTGGATCTGATTCAATGGCACTTAACAACAGCAACATTTTGAAACCAGGACTTGCTAAGTTACACAGGCTGACACTGCCATGCCTTGCACTACTGTCAATGCTTCTCTAGCATTTATACGGTTTTCAATAGCTGATTGTTTCAGAATTGTTTTGGGAGTGGGCTACCAGGTTCTTCTCCCAAGCCTGCAGCACCCAGTAGTCCCAGGTGGTCTCTCATCCAAGTACTAACCAGGCCTGACCCTGCTTAGCTTACAAGATCAGACAAAATTAGATGTCAGGGTGGTATGAATGCAGACATCCACATGTAGAAGAATGAAAATAGATGCATATCTTTCATGCTGTACAAAAATCAAATCAAAACAAATCAAAGACCTCAACCTGAAACCAGAAACTGTGAAGTTGTTAGAAGAGAAAGTTGGCACTACACTATATGGGTCTAGGCATATTTTTTCTTAATTAAACTCCACCAGCCCCGGAAATAGTATCAAAAACAGATAAATGGCATTATGTGAAATTAAAAAACGTTTGTATCACAAAGGAAACAATCAATAGAGTAAAGGCAGAACCTCTTATGGGTTCTTATATATATACTCACTCTTATAGAGTAAAGGCAGAACCTCAGTAAAGGCATGATCCTCCTGCCTCTACTTCCTGAGTTGCTGGGATTACAGGCACACGCCACTGCTCCCAGCTAGAAAGGTCTAACTTTAAATGCTTATTACTATGTGAAAAAAGACAATCTGAAAACGCCACATGTGGTATGATCCTATTCCATTTGGAAAAAGGCAAAGCGATAGAGACAGTGGCCTAGGGTTTTAGCTCAGTTGGTAGAGTGCTGCTCTGCGCTGAGGCTCTGGGTTCGAGCCCTAGCACCACAAAAATGGGAGAAGGACCTGACAGCCCACTCCTGAAATAATCAGCCATTGAAAAGCCTATGAATAACAGAGAAGCACTGACATAGTGCTGTGCATGGCACAGTGTCAGGGAGTTTTTGGTTCTGTTATACATCGGGTCACTATGCATCAGACCCAACACAATGGCTCCTAACAACAACATGTTGTTGTTGTTGTTGTTAGGTGCTGTGGAGTTGGTATCCAACTCATAGCGACCCTGTGTACAACAGGTGAAACGCTACTGTCAGTGCTTCTCTGCTGTTCACAGGGTTTTCAATGGCAGATTGACTTTTGGGAGTGCGATGCCGGGTCCATCTCCCAAGCCTACAGCACCTGGTGTTCCCAGGTGGTCTCCCATCCAAGTACTAACCAGGCTCGACCTGCTTAGCTTCCAAGATCTGATGGGATCGGATGCCACAGGGCTATGGCTGCAGGCCAACAACAACATGTTGTTGTTGTTGTTAGGTGCCGTTGAGTCAGTATCCGACTCATAGCAACCCTCATAGGGTTTTCAATGGCTAACTGTTTCGGGATTGCCCTGAGAGTGGATTGCCAGGCCCTTCTCCTACTTTTGTGGTGCTGGGAATTGAACTCGGGAACTCAGAGACTGCAGCACAGCGCTCTACCAACTGAGCCAAATCCCAGCCCAACAACAACAACAACATAGAGAAAGTAAAAAGATCTGTATAGATGGGCAGCTGAGGACATATAGGGCAGTGAAAATGCTCTGTGTGACACTACAATGGTGGATACAGGTCCTTGTCCACTTGTCCAAACTCATACAAGGTACAATGCTAAGAATAAACCCTACTGTAAACCACAGTCTCTGGAAGATAAGGATCTGTAGACATCAGTTCCTTCACCTTCACCATAACCCATGCGCAGGGGCAGCTGTGGACGGTAGGGGAGGCTGGGCATAGGTGGTATGCAGGAAATCTCTGCACCTTCTGCTCAATTTGGCTGGGAACCTAAAACTGCTCTAAAAAGGAAGGTCTGTTAAAGAAAAAGAAAGAGAAAGAAATGTCCTTGGCTTGCTTTGCATTCTGGGAGGATGTGAGGAGCAGGAAGCCCAAGCTTTTGGCAAACAGGCTGAGCGTCTCCCTAAGCACCCCTTTCCACATGGGCTTCTCCGGGCTTTCAGCACAGCAGGACCTGTGGCAGCACTTGAGGTCCTTGCAGAGGTGTCTGGAGGTGGCAGCTGGGAAGCCCTTCTTGCCTCCTCCCCAAGGGAATGCTCGGGGTCACAGGGGCCCGCCTCTCCCTGTCCATCTCTCCCCTGTCTCCTATCTATGCTCCATGCTCCCAGGCCCCTTGCTCTCCCCAAGTGCTGGATGCTGCTTCCTGCCTCAGTGCCTTTGCTCTGCCACTCCTAGTTGTTGGCACAGCAGCTTCTTTGTATCATGAGGCTATCAGTTCAAAGGACACTGCTGCCAAGAAGCCCACCCTGACTGCCACCTGCCCCCTGTCTTTGCTGCTTCCTCATCCATTTCTGAATTCATCATGTATCTTCATCCTTTTGCTGCCAGACCCTCTACTTGGGCTGGGGTAGTGGTGGGGACTTCACTTGTACTCACTGTTGCCTCCCCAGTGCCCAGCAGAGCAGAGGCCCAGCAAACGATGGGGGACAGATCACAGGTGAGTCCAGGACCCAGGACAGACCTGGCTCCTTCCTGTCCTTCCCATGCCATGGCACAGATAAGGAGAACAAGGCCAGGAAGGGCATCCCCCAGCCCATGGATGGCTGATTGGGGATCGGTGGCCTGCAGGTCTTCAGAGGGTTGGCAGAGCCCTTCCTCCAGCCCCTCCCTGCTCACCTGCCCTACATGAGGGTGCTGGGGCTCGGGGGGAAGCAGAGGCCTCTCACTGTAGCTGCTGGGCCAGGGCTCCGGTTAATGGTTCACCGGCTGGCTATAAATAGCTGCTGGGCACTGTTGCCTAATCTGAGGTTAGGCCACCCGCCATGCCAGGGAAGCCGAGGGCATTCTGGGGCTAAGAATAAGGTTCCTACACACAAGCCACCCTTACCACCCCATCCAGGTGTCTCACACACCCGACCTGAAAGTTTCCCACAGTGCCCAGGTCTGCAGCACCACCTGGGGCCATCTTGGCATAAAGGTCCGCAGGCCGAGGTCCCCACAAGCGGCCACTGTGGAGATGACGGAGCTGTGTGGAAGACACGGGGCCTCTTTCCGCTCCCAGAGGAAGGAGCCAGCGTGTTTCCTGTTCCCGCCCATGCCCTGGTGACCAGCCAGCCTTCTCCCGGGTGTTGCCCCCACCCCCGTGGCTGCGCTCCCCTGACAAAGCGACCCAACTCCACACACAGATGCACGCAGATTCTAGAGCAAGCTCCCCCATCTCTTGAAGACTGCCCAGATCTGTGGGGCCAGGAGTGGATCTAGGCAGCTGTAGAAAAATAAATGAAATTCCCAGGGGGTTGTCTAAAACACACACAGGTAAAACAGAAAAAAGCTAGCTAATTACCCTTCCCCGCCTTAGAAGGAAAAGTGCTCCAATATTGTGTCTAAGGGCTGGCATCAAATCCTGCCTCTACCTCTTTCCAGCTGTGTGTCCTTGGGCAAGGCACTTCACATCTCTGTGTTCTACTTTAACCATTTCTAAATGAGATAATAAATAGGACATACCCTTCTGATGGTTGAACATTTTTTTTCATTAGATATGTGAATGCATATACAGCATTTAGCAGAATATGTAAAACATAACAGAAATTTCTGGAAATGCTCCATACCTGTGCTGTCCCATATGGTATCACTAGCTACATGTGGCTACGGAGCACTTGAAATGTGGCTAGGGTGATTGAGGAATGGCATACTAAATTTAATTTGAGCCACATGTGGTGGCATACATCTGTAAATCCCAGCATTCGGGAGGCTGGGGCAAGAGAATGCAGAGTTTGAGGGCAGCCTGGGCTACATAGTGAGACCCTATCTCAAAAAAGCCAAAAAAAAAAAAAAAAAAAAAAACCAAAAACCAAAAGAATTTTCTTAAAAAATTTAAATTTATAATCAAGATGTAAATAAACACTGTGACTAGTAGCTGTCATACTGGACAGGGCACACAGCCTAGAACACAGTAGGTGCTCAATAAGTGCTAACTATGAATATTAGTAGGGGTCGTTATTAGGAAGCTCAGTGCTTTAGAAATTTGTAGTTGTTGTTAGGTGCCTTTGAGTTGGGTCCGACTCATAGAGACCCTCATAGGGTTTTCAATGGCTGATTGTTTCGGGATTGCTTTGGGAGTGGATCTCCACATCCTTTTTCCATTTTTGTGATGCTGGGTTCGAACCCCGGGCCTCGGAGAGCGCAGAGCAGCACTCTACCCACTGAGCTAAACCCCAGCCCTGTTTTGAAATCGGGAGAGAGGACAGCGTGGTGAATGCATCTTTGCATCATGCCGTTGTGCAGGTGCTGCAGGCTTAATGTCTGTGTCCCTCCTGATTCCAACGTTGAAATCTTCACCCCTGTAGGATGAGGTGGAGGCCTTTGGAGTTGACCAGGTTAGGAGGGTGGCACCTCAGATGCCAGGCAGGTGTGGTGACTCACACCAGAATCCCAGCGTTTAAGATGCTGAGGCAGGAGGACGGCGAGGTCCAAGCCAGCCTGTGCTACAGTGAGACCCTGTCTTAATACAAAAATCCTCCCATCCATCCACACAGGAGGCCCTGGATTGCTCCCCCACCCCCCTCTCTGCCACATGGGGACACAAGGAGAAGGCAGCGGGCTGCAGCCTGGGAGGGGACCTCACCAGAGCTGGGCCACGCTGGCCCTCTGCTTGGCTCCCACCTCCACAACTGTGAAAAAGTATTGTTGTTTAAAAGCCCCCCAGCCTATGGGTCTTTGTTATCGAAGCCCAGCTCCTTCTGTCACAGGTGATTTTGAGCCGTGTGTGGGTGTTTGGGTTGGGGAACCCTTAGAGGTAGTGACGAGAGCTGAGGATACGCTCTGCATACAGCAAGTACGAAGTGTCTGCCCAACTTCCGGGGCTGGCACCCCCAATCTCATTGGCACCTGGCACAGGGCAAGCCTCAGGCAGCTCCTGAGACAGTGGGCAGGCACAGGCGCAGGCTGACCCCTCCACAGCGGGAGATGGGGTGCACATGCACACGTAGGTTCCCCATCCGTCTGAGATTTGCCTGCCCGTTCTCCACCTCCCTGCCTGCCATTTCACCTTAACACTGTGACCCTTCTTGTTCTCTCAGAGCTGACTCTGGGCTTGACCACTCAGAGCCATTCATGCCACTGTGGTTGGCACAAAAGGAACACGTGACCCAGGCTGGTCCAGGGAGACTTAATCCTTAAGACTTTTGCTAGAACCATTAGGAAGGGGATGTTCTCATTTTCTGCCCCTAGAACTGCTGGGCAATATACTGCCTCCCCACAAAGAGGGGATGAACACAGAGCCAACAAACACAGAGAAAGGCAGCAGAAAGAGACGGATATAACTCCTGGATATAGCTGTACCTGAAGCTGATACACCCCAAACTTCCCAAACATTTCAACCAAGAAATCCATTTTTAGCCTCTCTTTCCTCTTTCACTTTATGTTTATCTGTTTATTTACTGTTCTAACTAGTTTTATGAGGGTTTATCCAACTTGAAATGAATGGAAGATGGACTCTGCTCTGCTGCTTCTCAGCTGTGTGACCTTGGTTTGGCTTATTAACCTCTCTGAACTATTGTCAGTAAAGAGGAGTTGCTACTTGTACACACTCTATAGGAGGATTACTTTGTGGATTAAATGAGATAAGACAAAGCTTTTTAGGATGGATGTTTGGTAAAAGGAAGTTGCTATAATTCTCATTTACTAATTAAGCATAATTAACAAATGATAATAATTAAAGGGGAACACTTCTGATGCTCTGAGCATCGGCAAGTCTCTAGGCCTGTGTGGCCTCAGGATCTTGCTACAAAAGCAATTGTTGCCATCTTTAATAAACACCCACAATCTGAATCTCTGCACAAAGGAGAAAGCAAAAAAATCTCCTCATCTCCCATCTTCTCCTATGACTAAAAGAAAGAAAACCATGCCACCCCCATCTGCATTCAGAACTCTTGGCCCCCTCACCCAAGGGCTCACAGACAGTGGCAGGACTTGGGAGCCCATGGAGATGCTGATCTGCCATCTCTAGACTGAGAGACTGTCTGCTGGGAGCTGAAGAGAAGCCAGGCCTAGAAAGAAGACCCCTCTGCTCGTCCCAGGATGGAGACACAGTCAGCCAGCCCTCGGCCCTCCTACCTCCCGTGGAGGGTGTGTCCCTTCAGACCCCAAGAGACTCCTGCTCTCTTTCATTATACAGAACACTGTGGGGGCTCCAGCAGCCCCAGCCAGGAGAGCACCGCCCCACCCTGAGCATCTGCAAGGCCAGCAGCCCCTAGAGAGGCAGCAAAATGTCCTGCATCTGACTTCATTTGCTCCCACAAGGTGGAGCCGTGCCCGGAGCCTGGTCCCTCTGTGAATACTGTCAACTGCCCAGCAGCGATGGTGTAGGGAAGCCACTGTGTGGGGGATGAGGCTCTCGTCCTCTGACACACCAGGACACTATCATTAGAGACGTTCACGTGCTACTTACTAAATGGTAGAACCACATTTTGCACCTTGTTGTTGTTGTCAGGTGCCATCGAGTCGGCATTTGACTCATAGCAACTGCATACAACATGCAAAACACTATTGTTAGTGCTTCTTTGCTATTCATAGGGTTTTCAATGGCGGATTGTTTTTTGGGAGTGGGCTGCCAGGTCCTTCTCCCAAGACACACCACAGCACATGGTGTTCCCAGGCGGTCTCTCATCCTAGTACTAACTAGGCAGGACCATGCTTAGCTTCCAAGATCTCACAGGATCGGATGCCATAGTGTTCCGGCTGTAGGCCTTGATTTGCACCTATAACCACCTAGTTCTGACGTTAGCCTCTGCCCCACTTCACACTCCCAGCACAGCTCATAAGCACGGGTGGGTTGTATGTTTCTGCTCTGGAGTAACTCAGACCCCCAGGATCTATCACCAACAAGCTCCATGACTTTAGGCAAGTTACTTCCCATTGCTGTGCCTCAATTTCCTTCTCTAAAAGTGAATGTTATCATATAAATATAACAAACAGATCTCAGGCTGGAATGGACACAGACCCTGGAGGAGTGGAAATTCAACAGGTCCCATGCTGAGAGGCTGAAATGCCAGCACATGGGGGTAGAATTCCCTCTCTATTCAAGTTAACATGGGTTGAGCTGGGCGCAGTGGCGCACACCTGTAATCCCAGCGGCTCGGGAGGTAGAGGCAGGAGGATAACAAGTTTGAGACCACAGGCAGGCTGCGTAATTTAGCGAGACCCTGTCTCAAAAAAAAGTAAAAAAATGAGCTGGAGGTGCAGCTCAGTGGTCCAGCACTTGCAAAGGATGCAAATGCGAGACCCTGTGTTCAACCTCCAGTACCGTAAAAAAAAAAAAAAAAAAAAAGATAACACGGGTTGACAGCTCAATCTCCATATGTTCTGGCTTCTGCTTCAGCCTTCGGCTTCATCTTTCCTGGAAAAGATGGTGGCCTACCCCAGGAAAGCCGAACAGGATTTTTAGGACTGTCTGTCTCCTCCCAGATTGGTCAAACTATAAATAACTTCATTTTTCTTTCACCAATTTCTCCTTCCTAAGCTTCACTTAACGTAGCAGACTTATAAGCTGATGGCCTGGTTATGATTTTGGGGAGCCAGCCCGGAGGAAAGTCCAGGGCTAGGAGGCCCGGTGGAGAGAGCGAAGGTTTCCCAGCAGCAAGCTGGGATCCAGGATCCCACTCTTCCAGTGCAGCATTATCTGCCTACACATGCAACTGGCGAATAAATTAGTGAAGGAAAAGGCCTTTGGCCTTTTCACCTGGCCTTTGTTTGAAGAACACTCTCATTAGTTTGGTGATTTCTAAAATTGCTGGTAAATTCTTATGATCTAAACCTTGGTTTCTGTTTTGTTGGTGCCAACATCAGACTACATGATATTCCTGTCAATTATGCCACTGAGACCATGTCTTTCTGTTAAGTGCGTCAAGTTGGTATCTGGCTTATAGTGACCCTAGGTACAATAGGCGAAACAGTATTGTTACTTTTCCTCTGCTATTTAGGCAGGATTCTGTCTGGAAAAAATACTAGTCTGCTGGAGTATACTCATCCAAGAGCTGACGAGCTCTCTGGACTCTGGGGACAAACAAGTCAGCCAACTGGTTCTAAGGGACTCTCTTGAGTCTGAAGTCCAGCTTGGGATTCTTTGGGTCTGAACATATGGGGAGACCTCTATTACGATTTATGGAGAGAATGTTACTGACCATCTTGACGGCCCCTAGGGAAAATTCTAGCCTACTAGTCTTTTTGTGGTCTAAGCGCGCTCCCTGAACTAATGTAACTGGTTTTTACATGTCATTTTGTGTTAGTCACATCAGATTGGCTTGAAGAGAGGCTGAAGACATAAAGACTGTAGCAACAATCCTTTCAGAGTGCTACTTGAGGGTCCCTGGACCCCAAAGAGAAGAGACAAATGCTCCCTCTTGACCACTCTCGGTGACCAGGGTCTTCACAGCACTGTTGGCCCCCATGACGTGTAATGGTCTCCGAAGAAACTACATCAGAAGAATATGTCTCATTCTGAGGTTAGAAGGAACTCCAGCAGCTCGTCCGGGAGGTGAACGCAGGGAGTAATCAGCCTGCTCCTTGACGGTGCCTCCACACTGCATGTGAAAGGTTCTGAGACATGTGAGCAGGGTGTCTGTCATTGGTGACATTCTGGGAAGGCATTTCCACATAAGCAGTACACGTTACTGACCCAAAACACTTCCCTAGAATTAGCTTTTGCTATAGATGCCAAATGCCTGCAGCTGTAGCCCTTTGGTATCCAATCCTATCAGATCTTGGAAGCTAAGCAGGGTTGGGCCTGATTAATCCTTAGATGGGAGACCACCTGGGAACACCAGGTGCTGTAAGCTTGGAAGAAGGACCCGGCAACCCACTCCCAAAAAACAATCAGCCACTGAAAACTCTATGAACAACAGAGAAGCACTGACAGTAGTGTTCTGCCTGTTGTACATACGGTTGCTATGAGTTGGATACTGACTCGACAGCACCTAACAACAACAACACAGATACCAAGATGAGCCTCTACAAAATAAGTCCTAAAAAAAAATTAAATAGATAAATAAATAAATAAATCAGAGCAAAGCTTAACCTATCATGCTTATGGCTGCTTCATATTTGCATTTTCTCCTTAGGTTTGGGGGGCTGGGATTTAGCTCAGTTGGTAGAACAACACTCTGCAGTCTCTGAGGTCCCTGAGTTTGATTCTCAGCACTGCAAAAATGGGAGAAGGATGTGGCAATCCACTCCCAAGGCAATCCTGAAATCATCAGCCATTGAGAACCTGTAGGGCACTGCCTAGAGAGGCAGTTTGCCCCAGGGCCTATCTAGGCCCACAAGGAGGACTGAGGCTTATTCCCCGGGCAATAACCTTTGCCCTACATCTGGGAACCCCTGGGCATTGAGCTTCCAAAGATGGTGCTGGCATCCAGCCCCTTTCCTTAGACCCCTCAACACCTGATTGGCTGTTTCCAAACGGCTCCTGATTGGACCATTCAGGAATCACCCCTGATTGGTCATTTTTACAAACCCAAATTTGCATATCTCCCCTGATTAGCCAAGGCCTGTATGGAGTGGCAGCCTCTCATTGGTTCCTGGCTAGCCCCTGAAGGGGATATAAGGGCAGTGCAAGGAGTAGTTGGGGTCCATTCCACTGATCCGGACAGCTGAAGCAATAAAGAACTGTGTTGAGCTGAGCACTTGGAGTCGGCATCTTCATTGGAAGAAAGACGCAAGGAGCTGCCATGGGCATAAACCTCTGAGCTGTCCCCAGGGAGTGGTGGAGTAGCCGTGGGCATAAGCCTCCTTTCCGGGCGACGCAGCTCCCAGGCACTCGGCTCACCCCCACCAGATGGCAGGTCTTTGGCGGCTGGTTCCTGCTCATGGTGGGAACGAGGCCAGCGGCAGGGCAATACCCCACAAGAACCCTATGAGGGTTGCTATGAGCTGGACACGACTTGACAGCGCCTAACAGCAACAAACTTGCTCAGCATGCCTAATTTAAACATGCACTGTGTGTGTGTGTGTGAGTGTATGGAGAGGGAGAGAGAGAGCACACATTTTAGAATGTTTTTAACTATAGCAGTTATAGCATGAATGCATAGGAGCCACTGCTTTTGTTTTCCTTTTTTTTTTTTTTTTTTTTTTTTACCTCTGAGAACTGGTTTTTCAAGCTCTTTCTCAGTCAGGCCTAGCTGGATACAAGTGAGCCAGTTTGTCACTGTGGCAGAGAACCCTACTGAAGCAAACTTAGGGGAGGAAATATTTATTGGGGGCTCATGGTTGGAGGATCAGTCCATAACAGGGTGGGGCAGGTATGGTGGTGGCAGGTGACAGAGCCCATGTCAGACACCCTTATGTCTTGGCAGCTCAGGAGAGAGTCAAGACAGAAAGTGAACCAGCGGTCTGGGGTAAAGACCTCCAAAGGCCCATCCCCCATGAGTTGCTTCCACAAAGCTAGATCCTGCCTCCCACAGTTCCATAACCTCCCAGGACAGGTGACTAGCAGGGGACACAGTGTTCAAACACATGACCTTCGGAGCCATTTTAGATTTAAATCATAACACAGACACATTGGCATTTGAAGAGTTATCTCTGAAACTTGTGACTGAAGAAAAAAAAGGGGGGGGGCTTTTAAAACCACACCATTTATTTGGTTCTAATAAATATGTTTCAAAAAAGCATGGAGACACTCTGGTGTGCCACGGAAACATATCCAATCTTCTAATAATTTAAAGGCAAATACTTTAGAGGGATGAGAGGTGTCTAGAAAGAAAGATTCTACCTAAAGTGAATTTTCACCTAATAGGGGCCAATAATCTAAGCTATAGGTTTCTTTCTAAGGAGCCCTTTTATGCATACCATTAGCAAATATAAAATTTTATTAAGGCTACCAAACCTATCAAAATCAGGGCTGTATATGCATGTCAAAAATCTTTGTGTTACATTTGTACAGCATAAAGTTTCCTGTTTGTGATGAGGTGACAGACAAATGCCAACCTGGATGGATAAAGACATTCAGAATTTGGGTAAGATTTTATATTACTCTTTATATAATAGACAAAAGGATTATATTATTAAATCTTACCAGGAAGAGGGATTACTGGCATTTTTACATTTAAGGAGTAATTAAATTATTAGGAGTATAATTTCGTTAAGTGCGCATAAAAATTCCAAACAGCCTTTTCCTGAGCAAATTTGAAATGTAAATTTGGGGGATAAAAGATTGGACTTTGCATTCTGGGACACTTTTAGCATAGCCTCCAGGCTTTACTCCATGTAAAATCGTGGGGCACAAATATTTTTTGTAAATGTTGAGGGTAACTAGTTTTATTATTGAGATGATAAAGTTAGTTCACAACCTTGATTTATTACTGACAAATACAGGTCATATATTAAGATGAACCATAACTGAAGGCCCCCACACGTCTGTCAGTTTGCCGCACTGTGGGGGCTTGCGTGTTGCGATGAGGCTGAGAGCTCTGCCACTGTAACCTCGGACATGAGCAAGGTTACCCATGGTGGACAGGTTTTCAGCTGAGCTTCCACACTAAGACAAACTAGGGAGTAGGACCTGGCGAGCCACTCCCAAAACAACTAGCCATTGAAAACCCTATGGATAGCAGAGAGACACTGTCAGATATAGTGCCTGAAAATGAGGCCCCCAGGTTGGAAGGCACTCAAAAGACTACTGGGGAAGAATTGCCTCCTCCAAGTAGAGTCTACCGTGATGATGGAAACGGAGTAAAGCCCCAGGGTGCTCAACTTGCTGATATGGCACGACTCATAATGAGGAGAAACAACTGTAAACATCCATTAATAATTGGAACATGCAATGTACGTAGTAGGAAAATTAGAAATTGTTAAAAGACAATGGAATGCATAAACACTGACATTCTAGGCATCAGTGAGCTAAAATGTACCGGCATAGGCCATTTTGAGTCAGACAATCATATGGTCTACTATGCTGGGAATGATAAACTAAAGAGAAATGGGGTTATATTCATCATCAAAAAAGACATTTCAAGATCTGTCATGAAATACAATGTTGTCAATGATAGAATAATATCCATACACCTACAAGGAAAGCCAGTTAATGTGACTATTATTCAAATTTATGCACCCACCACTAAGGCCACAAATGAAGAAAGGGAAGACTTCTATCAGTTTCTGCAATCTGAAATAGATCAAACATGCAATCAAGACATACTGATAATCACTGGTGACTGGAATGCAAAGGTTGGAAACAAAGAAGAAGGCCCAGTAGTTGGAAAATATGGTCTTGGTGACAGAAATGAAGCTGGAGATCGCATGATAGAATTTTGTCAGA
>VMDO01000100.1:217361-239852 GCA_007922755.1 Pedetes capensis | reverse complement strand
GAAAAATAGGTTTAATGCATTAGACACAAATGATAGGAGACCAGAAGAATTGTGGCATGACATAAAAGATATCATTCAAGAAGGAAGCAAAAAGTTCTTAAAAAGACAAGAAAAAAAGAAAAGACCAAATTACATGTCAAAAGAGACACTGGACCTTGTCCTCAAATGTCAAGCAGCTAAAGCAAAAGGAAAACATGATGAAGTTAAGGAACTAAACAGAAGATTTCAGAAGGCAGCTCGAGAAGACAAAAACAAATCTTATTATGACATGTGCAAGGAGATGGAGGCAGAAAACCAAAAGGGAAGAACACACTCTGTGTTTCTCAAGCTTAAGGAAGTGAAGAAAAAATTCAAGCATCAAGTGGCAGTAGTGAAAGATTCTACAGGGAAAATATTAAATGATGTAGGAAACATCAAAAGAAGATGGGAAGAATACACAGAGTCATTATACAAGAAAGAATTGGTAGATGACCAACCATTCCAAGAGGTTGCATATGAAGAGGAACCAGTGGTGTTGAAGGACGAAGTGGAAGCTGCCTTGAAAGAACTGGCGAAACATAAGGCTCCAGGAATTGATGGGATACCAATAGAGATGCTTCAACAAACAGATGCAGCACTGGAGGTGTTAACATGTTTGTGCCAACAGGTTTGGAAAACAGCTACTTGGCCAACTGACTGGAAGAGATCCATATTTGTGCCTATTCCCAAAAAAGGGGATCCAACTGAATGTGCAAACTATCGGACAATATCATTAATATCACACACCAGCAAAATGCTACTAAAGATCGTTCAGAAGCGACTGCAGTAGTATATAGACAAGGAATTACCAGAAAATCAAGCGGGATTCAGAAGAAGGCGGGGAACCAGTGACATCATTGCTGATGTCAGGTGGATATTAGCTGAAAGCAGAGAATATCAGAAAGATGTCTATCTATGTTTTTTTGACTATGCAAAAGCATTTGATTGTGTGGATCATAACAAATTATGGATAACACTTCGGAAAATGGGAATACCAGAACACCTAATTACGCTCATGAGAAATCTGTACATGAACCAGGAGGCAGTTGTTCAAATAGAACAAGGAAACACTGAGTGGTTTAAAGTTGAGAAAGGTGTGCGTCAGGGCTGCATACTTTCACCCTATCTCTTCAATTTATACGCTGAGCAAATAATCCGAGAAGCTGGACTATGAGGAAGAATGTGGCATCAAGATTGGAGGAAGACTCATTAACAACCTGCGTTATGCAGATGACACAACTCTGCTTGCTGAAAGTGAAGAGGATTTAAAACATTTACTGATGAAGATCAAAGATCATAGCCTTCAATATGGGTTACGGCTAAACATCAACAAAACAAAAATCCTTATGACTGGGTCAGCACGCAACTTCACAATAAATGGAGAAAAGACTGAGGTTGTCCAAGATTTTGCTTTGCTTGGCTCTATAATCAACACCCATGGAAGCAGCAGTCAAGAAATCAAAAGACGCATTGCTCTAGGAAAAGCTGTGGCAAAAGATCTCTTTAGAGTATTGAAAAGCAAAGATGTCACATTGAAGATGAAGGTGCATCTGACTCATGCCATGGTATTTTCAGTGGCATCATATGGTTGTGAAAGCTGGACATTGAACAAGAGAGACAGAAAAGGAATTGATGCTTTTGAATTGTGGTGCTGGAGACGTCTATTGAGTATACCATGGACTGCCAAAAGAACCAACAAATCTGTCCTAGAAGAAGTACAACCAGAGTGCTCCTTGGAAGCAAGAATGGCTAGACTGCGTCTTACATATTTCAGACATGTAGTCAGGAGAGATCAATCCCTGGAGAAGGACATCATGTTTGGGAGAGTGGCAGGTCAACACAAAAGAGGAAAACCCTCCACCAGATGGATTGACACAGTGTCTGCAACAATGGGCTTACACACAAATAAGATCGTTTGCCTGGCACAGAATCGGCAAGTGTCTCGATCTGCTGTACATAGGGTCGCTATGAGTGGGACTCGACTCAACGGCACCTAACAACAACATAGCTGAAGGTACCTATAAATTATTAAGATACAACCAGTATTTGTTTGCAAAAAGGAATGTTAGATTTAGATCCTCAGGTCATTGGATCATTGAGCTCAGTGTTTTCATGCTGTGGCAGACATAAAAATTATTTTATAATATGTGTAGTGTAATGCTGCATATCTATCTATTATAGATATTGTGTAATAATATGCCAGTAAGTCTCTGGCAGGATGGAAACATCACTCAAAAATTTTGTTCACTTTTTATGGTGCTCAAATAAGTTTTTATACAAATACATGCAGTTCTTTGTATCACAGAAAAATTAAATTAATTAAAAGGTAAAAGCAGATGATTTCAAGGATATCAACAGAATACCTGGTTTCTGATTTCAAGGATATCAGTTACAATGGTTTTGCACAGTTGCAAGAGGTTATAAGGGATAAGACTTAGAAGGTTTATATATAGTTGGGTTGGCTATAACTAAAAGGTTGCTGATAGGGTTTTCTAGTTCTCTATACTTAGGGTAGTTGGACCTTCTTATTCTACTAGTAAAGCTTATTAGAGGGCTGACTTTAAAAGACAAGGATTTGGTGTTTTATCACAATAACTGCTTGTATTTTCTGTTATCTTTGTTAGGCTTTTTAACTGAATGAGGGCTCACTTAAGTATCAGTTTAGATCAGAGTCTTTTAAATACCCATTTCATAATGTTAAAGAGACAACTACTATTTTGGACTAATTTTGTATAATTAACAAAGATCTCTGAAGCTAAGCAGGATTGGGCCTGGTTAGTACTTGGATGGGAGACTGCCTGGGAATACCAGGTGCTGTAGGCTTGGGAGACAGACCTGGGAACCCACTCCCAAAAATCAATCCACCATTGAAAACCCTATGAACAGCAGAGAAGCACTGACAATAGTGTTTCACCTGTTGTAAGTAGAATGGCTATGAGTCAGATACCATCTAGATGGCACCTAACAACCTAACAACATAAGTGTGTCTGTGATGAAGAATGTACATACATCTAAACCTAAATATGGTATGTGTCTGTGCAGGATATTATAGAATGAAAACACATAAGGTTAAATCACACAGGGGGCTAAAGGATGCCCTTTTTGGGTACAATGTACATTGCATCTGGACATCTCTGCTTCTCAGCTGGACAGTCCTACTATGTAAGAAACCTGGTCTAGGACTCTTTGTTTGGACTAAGTGTTTTGTTACTGAGTACTGTCTCCTCTTAGTAAGGGGTCTGGAGGTATAATTTTTGTCAGTGCCATAGACCTATTATTGTACTAAGCCAAAGTTTTTAAGTTTTGCTTCTAAGGTAAAAGTGAATTTACAAAGGACTTCTGTGCACAAATATTGCTAATTATTACTATTTTTAAAAAATATGTTTATAATCCTCCAGGGTACAAGTAAAAATAACTAGGCTTTTATAAATTGCTAAGTCTTCTTTGCTTTTATCTTATACATTCTTTGCAAACCTTTGTAACTTGTTTCCTGTTGATCTACAGAAGCATGACTTCTAGCAATTTAAAGCATTCTAAGAGAGTTAAATGGACTCCAGGTCCAGCTTAAAGTCCCTCCTTCTAAATCTTTCCCTTGCTTAAATGTGGCCAAATAAGGGTCTTTGGAGTACTAGCTCCGCAAACTGCTGGTCACTTCCTCCCAACAGGGGACCAGATCAAATAGAACTGGGAAAAATCACATCCTGGCAATGTGGGACAGATAAAACCAAACCACAAGATGATTAATGGATGATGTCTTCAAAACTGTACAGAGACCAGAGAGGAAGTTGTCAGAACTGGAACAGCGTCCCAGCGGATATGATGGCACATGAAGCCAGAGGATCCTGAATTCAACGCCAGCCTGGGCTAGGAGGAAGAAAATCGACCGAAAAGGAAATCACTTCTGTGCCCCCTGGCTCTCACAAAAATCCCTAAAAGCTAAGAGAGGTTATAGAGAAAAGGTTCTTATGCTTGGTTACCTGACACTCTAGATGTCTGCTAACTTTGGCTCCTAATGCTATTTTGCTCATAATATTTCTTTTGGGCACAAGTATATTTTAAAATCCTCAATATTGAGGAATAATAAAAGAGGAGGGAGAGTGTTATCAGAGAACTATAATAAATATAGCAGATCTGATGCCGGAATGGACACAGACCATGGGAAAATGAAAATTCAGCAAGAGATCAGATCACATGCTGACCACCTGAAACGTGGACACCAGGGGTGGGGATTTCCTTGTTCTTTCAGGATTGCATTGGCCAGCAGCTAAACCTACATGTCCCTTGGTCTTCGTTTCATCTTTCCTATAAAAGATGGGGGGCTACCACAGGAAAGCCAAAGAGAATTTTTGTTGTTGTTGTTGTTGGGTGCCATTGAGTTGTGTGCAACTCATAGTGACCCTCACAGGGTTTTCAATGGCTGATTGTTTCGGGATTGCTTTGGGAGTGGATTGCCACGTCCTTCTCTCATTTTTGCAGGGCTGGGAATTGAACTCGGGACCTCAGAGACTACAGAGCAGCGCTCTACCAACTGAGCTAAATCCCATCCCGAAAACAATTTTTGGGACTTATTTTTTCTCCCCAGTTTGGTCAAACTATAAATAAATCCATTTTGCCTTCACCAATTTCTGTTTCTTAAACTTCATTTAAAGCAGCAGACTTTAGAACCTGATTGTCCAGTTACAAGAGGGTGCTCTATCCACTTTGTGGGGCACTGAGATAGTTAAAATAGGTCTTCTAGACAAAATGCTGACTATGGTTTTTTATTTTATTCTACTTTTTGCCTTTATTCTGTTAGAATGGCTTTAGCCAAGCCGGCTTCTCCTTGAGTGGAGTGAAGGCTCTAAGAAACTCTTATCAGCTACTGAGTTTTATGAAGTCTTAAATACAGACTTGGCAAATTGAGAGGACAGAGAACACAGATGAGTTGGCTCTCATAAAGTGGCAGGAGCCAAATCAGATGGGCTGGGTTCACGGGATCCTGAGGCTGTCTGCCTCATCCACTCAGAAAGCAGCAAGAGCAGGCTCCGGGCAGGGACCTGCTAAGAGCCACAAGGAGCCCTGGGGCGGAGCCAGAACAAGGATACAGTCCTCCTCACAACTCATCTGGAGTTCTGCACATAGCACCTGCCAGCTCATTGGGGTGACAAACACCCCCTTTCCTACCTGCCGATTGAGGATCAAATGTTCCTCTTGCTCCCAGATAACAACACCTGCTACAGGGGGACCGGGCAGATGGCTCAGGGGACATGGTTCAGGAACTGGAAAGCCAGACCTCCGGCCACCCTCGATGCACCACACCCAGGCATGAAGATGGCACTCAGTCTGCCTCAGGTGCTCATCACTTTCTAGAACTCCAGGAAGCCACACTACCAGGGCCCCGGCAAAGCAGGAAAACGCTCAAGGTGGACGGGCTGGCGTTATTCGTGAGGATGTCCTCTGTCCTCTGAAGCTCACAAATGCAACGTGCATAAGCAGATTTGGGCCAGTCCTGTGGGCATCGAAGAGCCCCAAAACATCTCCCCTGGCAGTCCTGCAAGAGGTCAGTAAACAGGCAGCTTGGGACCCCCTACTCTGCACCTGCGGGGGAGAAGCCAAAGTGCAGCAAAGAAGACCAAAGTTCCCTCTATGGCCGGATGACCTGGCATCCTTGCTTTCCCTCCTTGTCTCCTAAGAACACATGCAAGTTCCTCCCCTGCTCAAGGCTCTCTCAGCATTCCCCTCTTACCTGGGGTAAAAGCCCAGACCTTCAACAGCCACAAAGCGCTGCATGATCAGCCTCCAGCTCTTCTTCTGACCTCACCTCTCTTGGTCCTTCCTTCCATCAGCCTCCTTGCTAGTCTCTGTTCCCAACTCAAGGTCTGCGTATATGCTGTTCCCTCTACCAGGAACACACTGAGCCTTCCCTTCCTTCAAATCTCTGCTCAAACCCAGGCACGGTGGCATATGCCTGTAATCACAGTGACTCAGGAGGTGGAGGCAGGAGGATCGCAAGTTTGAGACCAGAGGCAGTCTGCGTAATTTAGCGAGACCCTGTCTCAAAAAAAAAAAAAAAAAAAATCTCTGCTGAAATGTCAGCTCACAGAGAGGCCATCCCTGGCCACCACTTCTGGTGAGCACTTCTTATCCCTGCCCAACCTTCATTTCCCTTAGAGCACCTGTCACCCTTGTTATTTATCTGTCTGTCCCCACACTGGACCATGTACTCAAGGAGAGCATGTAAGTGCTTTGCTTTATTCCTCACCCTGAAGCGTCTAGGACAGGGTCTGTAGACAGTAGATGGCTAATAAATACTTGTGGAAGGATGAAAGAGAGGGAAAAAGGAAGGGAAAGAGTGGGGAGAGAAAGGAAAGGAGGCAGAGAGAAAGGAAAAGAGGCAGAGAGAAAGGGAGGGGGGAAGTTTTCTTCTAAGAGCTGGCAGAAAATGTCCATCACGAATGCTATCAGCTGAAACGTCCTGAAGTACAGCTCAGAGCAAACCCTCCCCCACTTATGCATCTTCTAGAGCTCCCTGCTCTCTGCTGGGGCAAGTCCAAATGCTGTGACCTCACAAAGTCCTGCCCAAGCCAACACAAACAGATCCTCCTGGCTTATCTCTTTCCCCCTGTACATGCATGCCCCCAAGCTGCCTCCAGGGTCTTGTCTGAAGCTCCTAGTTCCCTGTCACTGCCTTCTGTAAACCAAGGACCACAAGTTCTTGGCAAAGTGGTGTTCAAATCCTAACTGATTCTCAGACTGGCTGTGTGACCTTAAAGCGGCTGCTTCACATCTCTGGGCCTTCAGTTCCTCATGTATCAAGTAAAGGAAATGATGATTTGCACTTTCTGGACGGTTGTGAGGTGTGAAGGATGTAATGCCTGGGGAGTGCTGGGCAGAGTGGCTGGCACAGAGGAAGCCCTCCATGACAGGGAGGGGCCAGGCACTCCTCAGGTTATTATACCACCCCACCTCTCTCTTAGGGCCTGAGCCTTCTGCACAGGTGAGACTCTGAGGCATGCAGGAGAACTCTGTCCCGGAAGACACGTCTACAGAACCATAGCCTTGTGCCACCCCTCCTCACTTCTTCTAGGCCCCAAATATGCACACAAAAACAATTTAAAAGAAGTGGGAATGGCCCTGGGCCCTCCAAGTACAGGATGTCTGACTCAGGCCAGCTAGAGAAGTGAGGGGCACCGTGGGCACCGGGTCTGCAGTGTCAGGTGGCAGAAGGTTTCCAACCTGAACTGCACAGGTTGAGCACCCCTACTCCGAAAACCCCAAATCCGAAACTTTTTGAGAGCCAACGCGATCCACAAGTGGAAAAATTCCACGCCTGACCTCATGTGATGGGTCACAGTAAAAACGCAGGTACCCTAAAAATACTGTATAAAATGTCCTTCTAGTTGCGGGAATAAGGTATATATGAGGCATAAATGAATTTCCTGTGTAGACGGGGTCCCATCCTCAAGGTATCTCATCATGCAGATGCAAATGTTCCAAACTCTGGGGAAAAAAAATCCCAAACCCTTGTGGCATTTTGCATAAGGGATAGTATTGCCGTTCTGGGCTGGATCCTTCTTGGTGGTGATGATGTTGGTGAACTGCAGGATGTTGAATGGCTCCCCCTTGCCTCTTCCCAGGGATGCCAGGGGTATCCCCAGCTGTGGCATTGCCAAATGCCCCCTGGGTAGGGTTGCCAAATGTAGCAATACATACTCCTGCTCCACACTAATGTCTTGTTTATGTGATATTCAACTGTAGCTGAGTGACCTGTGGATTACCTGGCAACCCAACCTGGAGGTGGCAACACTGTCTCCAGTCCTTTCATAAGAACTACTGGGGTAGGGTAAGGCCGGGGGTTGCCATGGTAACACCCATCGGTTCCCTCCTTTTCCTCCAACCTTCCTTGCATGCCTGTGCCACCTTCCCCTCCCACCCTGTCACCCCCAGCCCGGGGCCTGGAGGCTCACTTCCCTAGAGGAGCTCTGCTGGACTGCAGCTGTGACACGGCTCTGCATTTCCATCCCTTCTACCAGTTCCCCTGCAGGACCTGCATCACCTCCCTGGCTCCCTCCTGAGGTCTTAACTGCCACCCACAAGCCTCTGCTTTCTCCTCTCCCATTAAGAGGCCTTCTAGGTCCAGCCAGAGGCAGCAAAACAAGGCAGTTAGCCACTCTGCTTCCGTTCTCAACCTGCATCACGTGGCTGGTTCCTTTAATGGCTGTCGTCATGGCAACGGGAAGCCAGTCCCTGCTGGCTCAGGAACCAAAACAAAAAAATTAAGGGGTGGCAGGGAGGGCAAGGCGAGCCAGGAAGGAGCCAGGCAGGAGCTGGTTGGATTTAACAGGAGGAAATCACGCGAGGGCCACCCTGTTGCCAGCCTTCCCTTGGTGGCACACAGGGAAAGGAAAGGGGAGAAAAATAATCCAGCCTTGGAGAAGCTCAGGTGAACACTGTGGGTGTTTTCACATGGTTTATCCTGCCGGGTGAGTAATGTTCATCCCCACGATGAATAAACCAACATGCAGACGCCTGCGAAGGTGAAGGCAGCTGCTGGTCCAAGATCAGGCGATTAACGAGCAATCCACACCAGACCCATTCCCTCCCTTCCGTTCCCACTGTCCTGCCCACTTTCTCTCCCTTGTTTTGGGGTGAGACTACGTGCTCTGCCTCCTCGGTACCTAGCAGGGTTCTCTTTTCTCTTTACTCTAGCTACCTCAGTACCTTCAAATTCACAGCACCCCATCAGCCCCTGCCAGCCCAGCTCCCTCTGCCTCCTTCTCCTCCTACCATTATCAAAAAGGCCTGATCATCTTTCACAGATCTGCCCCAAACTCACATCCTCGAGGGAGCCTTCCTGGGCCCCCTGCAAGCTTGCAAAATTTTGTGACCCTTTTTTGTGCTGGGGATGAAAGCCAGGGCCTCGAGCACCCTAGGCAAGGCCCTCCCACTGAGCCGCACTTCCAGCCTCTGTGTCGGTGGTGTTCAGCATGCCCCACTTCAGACTTCATGCACCTCCTGTACATATCCTTGGGTTCACACTTGGGGTTCTACCTTCTCCTGCAGAAGGCCAGCCCCAGACCTCTGCTGTGCCTACAGGACCTGGCTTGGTGTCAGACACACAACCCTCCACAACTAACGGCATCCAGGATTTGACCCCAGCACTAGCTGAGGCCACAGCTCCTTCCTGTCCCAGCTATGGGTGCTGAGTCCTGACGACCTCCCAGCTCTGTACTGGACAGAGCACCCAGTCTCAAAGCCTCTGCTGGCCCCTTGGTGGCTGCAGTGGCCCTGGCCAGGCTTGCAGAGCTGCCCAGCTTGGCTAGGGAAGCTGACTGCTAGGGTAACCCTTCCAGAAAGAAGGGTAACGCTGGGACAGGCAGCCACATGGCTCCTCTGCTCCCAGACTGTGGAGACAGGGAAGATCTGACTTCATGCTCTAGACAAGGATTTCTAGACAAGGAGCTTCCCTCCCTTCCCACTGGAGTAAGACTCTCTGATTTTGAAGGAGATGCCCCCAGGAAGGAAAGGACAGAAGAGATCAGCTTTGCGGGGTAGAGACTTGTTGCCAAACTCTTAGGGGCCCCCTCTTCAACATGAAGTTCGGAGGTCAGACTGGCATCTGCTGCTCTGCACTTGGGTCTATGCCCTTGAAACAGCAGGTACTCCCACTGGGTGTTCTCACTTGTCCTTTGGAAGCTATGTCACCCACGCACCCCAAGGTCACGGTACCATAAGTGTGGATGGGCATGTGTGTGGTAAAGGGCTAGGTGAGACTTGATTCTGATGTCACACAGGCCTGCGGGGAAGACCTGACTGCGCTTCTCCGCTGGGTGCTCTTGGGAAAGCCACTCCGCCTCTGCAAGCCTCAGTTTCCTCATCTGTAAGATCGGCACAACCCCACCCACTTTATAAGGTTACTGTGCACACAGGGCCCAGCACATAGACACCCTCAGTGAATGCAAGCTTGGATTTCTAGAATGATCAGCCTCAGTAAATGCAGACGTTAGGAACAGCCACCAACTTGCAACTGAACCTTGCCTCAGCATCAACAAAACTGAAGAAATCCTTGGGTCAGTGAGCAACTTTATGATAAATGGAAAAAAGATTGAGGTTGTCCAAGATTTGGCCTTAAAGTCAACACCTGTGGAAGCAGCAGTCAAGAAATCAAAAGGTGCATTGCATTGGGAAAAGCTGTGGCAAAAGACCTCTTTAAATAAAGTGTTGAAAAGATGTCATGTTGAAGACGAAGGTGTTCCCTATCTGGAGTTGAATAGATCTGCCCAATCTGGCACGAGTCTGCCCCTGTCCATCTTCAGGCACCAAGCAGGGTACCAAGAGGTCCCTGGAGCCAGGCCTCAACCTTAAGCCAGGCAGAAAGCTCCTGCCAAGCCCCAGATGTGGCTGACCTGAGGCGCGAGGACGCGGCGCAGCAGTCCAGACCTCTGAACACCAGGGGCAACACATCCCCACTACCTGTCCAGTACCCAGAGCGAGACTGACAGACCAGATAGGGGACATCAGCACAAAGGTGTCCCTCTGCAGGTGGGTACACTGAGTCCTGGAGAAGGAAAGGGACTTCTGTAGCACTGTGAAGAGCAGGTGGTGGAGCCCTCCCCAGATGCCTGTGACCCTCTCTTCCGCCTGTAGCTATCGTCCTGAACTGAACTGACTGACCACTTCCTTAAACCAGGGCCACCCTGGGCGCCAACATCTAAGGAACAAGGTTATATCTATGTCTGATAGAAATGAGCAAAAATACAGCAGGCTTTTAACCTAAGGACGTGTGCCTCCCTTCAAGGTCTGTGGGTTTGTTGGAAAGAGAGTCTGGACATGGCTTCCTTCGTGTCCCCAGAGAGGTCTATACCAGGGCTCAGCTGAAAACTACGGCCTTGTCAAGGGCTCCCCTATATCTTCATGTCTCCTTATTCAAAATGCTAGCATGTACAACCGGTTCCAGAGCCAACTGTTTAAACAAAAAGGGACATGCCACACAGAGAGAGACACACAGACACACCCACGCTCCCCAAAGAGGGTGGGGCAGCAACAGGTCCCAGGCTCCCGGCTGTGTGTCACCCAGCAGGGAGGGGCTTCTTAGTGGCAGTCAGCGCTGACACCCCCCAACACACACGCGCGCACACACACGCATGCACACACACATGCACACACAAACACGCACACCAGTGCACAGGAACCCAGGAACACAAGGTCTCCATCCATGCCAGGTATTGGGCTGAGGACTCAGGATGCAGACATGGCAGTCATGGGGTCTCAGGTGACACAGGGAGGGCACTACACATGCACACGCACACATATGATCACAGTCTTACTCATGCACACGCATGCACGCATCACACAAATGCACAGACACAGACTTGGATACAAACAGTTGCCCACACACCCACCCACACGACACTGGATATGGAGATGCCCTTGGATATGGCCAGGTGGATGCCCACGCATTTTCACAAACATCCTCCTGGCCACATGTCCCCCCTCACACTGGCATGCCCTCACGGTTCGCACTACTCACAATCCAGGCATCTAAATGCAACCCCAGTGCCCCTACTCCTCCAAACTCTCCCACCTCTCAGGGACCAGGGAGGTCACTGGTTATCAACCCAAAGGCTGGACCAGGCTCCTTGTTGGCCCAAGGGGGAGTGGAGGGGCGGAGGGGTGCCAGAAGCCTGCCTTGAGCCTCACCATCTTGTGCCCGCCGGGTGGGGATGTGGGGTGGGAGGACGAGGGACCCTGCCAGGCAAGGAAGCAGCCCACTGACCCTAGCCAGGGAGACTCAAGGAAAGAGTCCTCTGGCTTCTGGAGGTGGCCTCCAGGGTCTGAGAAAGTAGGGTCCGGAGAGGGAGGCTTGATGTTCTCAAATTGAGCTCTCCCCTTTCCTGCAGCCCAGCCTCCCTTGGCAGCCGCACAGGGCTGCCCCTGACAGCAAGCCCGGCCCGCCCGCCCCAGGAGCTCGTCCTTCAAGACCCCTGGGTGAGAACCCCGCGCCTGCTCCTCCACAAGAGGGGGTGCCACCCAGACACATCCAAGATGCCTCGCGCTCCGAGGGTCGTTGCGCGCATCCACAGGTGCACGCAGCTTAAAAACATCTGGAGGTTCTCCTCCGGATCAGAATCTGAGCCCGCCCCCCCCCAAAAGCTTTTAAATCCCCCTCCCCACGTGCCGCCCCGACTCCAGCCCTGCTGGCGATCAAAGCCCCCCCTCCAGGTGAGGCCGCCCAGGGGAGACGGCCGTCCCACCACCGGGGGCCGCGGTTCCAAGGAGCCGCGCTGTCCCTTCCCTGGGGGGGAGGGTGGCGGCTTTTTTTGCGGGGGTCGCCCGCACCCACCTCCTTCTTCACGGTGCGCAGCAGCCTCTGCCTGGTCTCGGCCTCTGCGGAACAAGTGGGGAAGCGATGAGCCGCGCGGGGGGAGCCGCCCTGGGCCGCCCTCCCGCCGCCCGGCGCGCGCCCGTTCTTACCCGCGGGGACAGCAGCCATGGCTCGCGCTGCGGCCGGGCCCGGGCGGCGGCGGCGGCGTTGGCTGCTCCCGGCTCAGCGCTCGGCTCGGCTATGCACCGTGCGGGGCGGGGCCGGGGCGAGCTACCGCCCAGGACACCGACGTCATGACTCTCGGCTGCCGCCCCGCCCTCGGGAGCCTCAGAGGCGCGGCGGTCCCGGGAGGTCCTCGAGCCCGCGCTCTCCGCGGCCCCTGCGCCGCGCCCATACCTGCACCGGCTGTCACTGGAAAGCTTCGGTACCGAGCCCGAACCCGGCTCCAGGAAGGGAATCGAGGTGCTGGCACTGTCGGAGCCTCCACCTGCACATCTCTAAAATGGGTGCAAGGCCTGGGTTGGTGGAGCACGCTGCTGGGCATCCCAGCCCTGGGGGAGACCGAGGCCGGAAGATCACGAGTTCGAGGCCCAGCGTGGACGACATGGTGTGTTCCTGTCTCAGAAAATAAAACGGGTACAATACGGTGTATAAAGCAGATAGAATAGGTCGCAGAATGATTTGAGATTTAAGTGAAATGTTGTTGTTGTTAGGTGTCATCGAATCGGTATCTCACAGAGACCCTCTGTACAAAAGGTGAAACAGTTTGTCAGTGCTTCTGTGCTATTCATATGGTTTTCAATAGCGGATTGGTTTTCAGGAGCGGATTGCTGGGTCCTTCTCCCAAGCCTATTGCACCTGGTGTTCCCAGGTGGTCTCCCATCCAAGTACTAACCAGGCCCAACCCTGCTTAGCTTCCAAGGTCTGCCAGGATCGGATACCACAGGGCTACCGCTGCAGGCTTAAGTGAGGTAGTGAATGGATAATGCTCAACGCAGATCAGGGAGGGAAAGGCCATTGATCATAAAAGGTAGCTGCTGTTATTGTTATTGTTGATATTGTTGTTGTTGAGGGTCTCCCAAGAAATACTTACTCTGCATCCAGAAAAGGCCCCCTCCCCTGAGTACTCACTGGGGAGGGGGCATAAGATCCTCCCAGGGATCCCCTTCACCCCCCACCCCATCCTGGGGTCAACCAGGACCTCCAAAACTGGGCAGGGCAAACGCTTGTTTCACCTGTAGCCGTCAACAACCCCCTGCCAAGTTCCTAACTCTGTCCACCCAGAATGCCGTTAAGGTCAACAAATAGTTATTGTAACATCTACTGTGTGCCAGGTTTCCTGGCTGGAGGATTTTGGAGAAATCAGGTCAGATGTGAAGCTGTAGAGGTGGGAGGTAGACCACAGATACAGAAGCAAATGATAGAGTATGTTGGAAGGCTCTGGAGAAAAATAAAGTAGGCAGAGAGAGGGTGCAGCCCAGTGCTGGTTTGTATTCTGAAATGGGGTGGTTGAGGGACACCCCCACTGAACACAGGGGAGAAGGAAGAGGCTGTGGGCATTTGGGGAGGAAAAGCCCAGCAGATGCAAAGGCCCTGAGGTAGGGGTGCACCTGCTTAGGTAAGGAGACCAGTGGGCTGGGGTGGCATGAGTGAAGAGGGCCAGAGTGGGACGTGGGCCAGAGGGGTGGTGTGCCAAAATCCTTGTAGGGCCTTGAAGGTCACCTTCCGGATTTACAGTAACCCCGTTTCCCCCCAGTATCTAGTATTGAGGGACAGCTCAGAGTGTACCCCTCCTTGCAGGTGTGGACATAGGTTCCCTTTCCCATTTGTGGATAACAAAGGTCTTTTTCCAGATGTCACAGAAGCTGCCTTTGGGTGACTTAGGCAAACCTGGAAAGATCCTGCCTGTTCCTAGAGTCCACAGGGGCCTGGAGGTCTGGGAAATGGGATACAATCAGGGAGGCTCCAGAAGGCCAGAAAAGGGGTGGGGGACTGCTGGGAATATCCATTCTGCAACAACAGTGTGCTTAGGGTGCTGTGACTCAGGGGGTCAGAGCACCATCTGTTTAAGGAACTCTTCCAGGGAGGGCATGTCCAGAGGCTTGACCTGGGACACATGGCTGCCCCTTGCCTGGAGGAGGGAGTCTCAATCACCACACTTCACCCCACTATCTCGGGTGATGATGGAGTGAGTCCCCCAAGAGACTGGAGAATGGGAAACAGTTGCTTGCTTAAAAGAAATAATAACAACCATAGACTGAGGGCCTACGCTGTGCCAAGCTGTGCTGAGGACTTTGGGCTTTGGTTGCGTGACTTTATCAAACCCACCCTCCCCAAGGACATTTAGACCATAGATGAAGAAAGCCAAGCCCAGAGGGGCCTGTTCAAGTTCATGCAGCAAACAAGCAGCGGCCCAAATTCTGACCTGAGGCCCAGCAGTTCTCGTTACTTACACCCCTAAGTTAACTGGGGAACTTTAGAAAGGTAAGGTGCTTAAGCCTCACTCTAGAGAAACAGTTTTTAAAACATGTTTTTCCTCTCCATGTCAAACTCGGGGTCTGGGGAACTGGCTGGGGCCTGAACTTTCTTGAAAACTTGGGACATTTCCTCCGAAATCAAAGGCTTGATGGGGTTTGGCTCCATAGCAACAGGAAAGCAGGCATGGATGGCCCCGGGCTGTCCTGGGTTCTGAATGGAGAGCCCAGGGTCCCCTCTGCAGTTGGTCTGCTCACCACTGGGGTATCGTTGCATAAGGTCAGCTTGGGAAGAGATGAGAAAGCGAACTTGGAGCCCAAGGCTCTCTCCAATGGTCCCTGATCTTTCCATCTTTCCCCTGTTCCTTGCTATCCAGGCAAGGACTTACACCAGTGCTGTGACCAAGGATGCAGCCTCTGGAACCTGTGAGGACCCACTTTGTCCTGCAAGATCACTTCAGCGCCCTCTACTGAGGAAGGTCAGTGTTGTGCTCACTATAAGTGAGAAATGCTTTACAAATCCAGTCTGTGATGGAGGAGCAGACATGGAAGAGATTAGTCAGGAGCTGAGAGGCAGTACATCCACAAATGGACGGACACATAGCCTCAGATTTTGTAACTCAGTAATAATGACAACAACAACTTCAGTGTATTGAACATTTAATGGGTCTGACACTGTGCTGTGAAAATCACACATATTATCTCATTTAATCCACCAATCAACTGCATGATGTAGGTTCTTCCCATTGCCCACATTTTATAGTGGACACCCCGAGGAATTTAAGCACCTCATCAAAAGACGTGCCTGTGGCCGTACCACTGTGGCGTCTGGTCCCGACAGGTCTCAGAAATTAAGCAGGGTTGGGCCTGGTTAGTACTTAGATGGGAGACTGCCTGGGAACACCACATGCTGTAGGCTTGGGAGAAGGACCTGGCAACTCACTCCCCCCTCAAAAAGAAAACAACAACAACAACAAAAACAAACAAAACAAAACAAAACAAAAAACAGCCAGCCATTGACGACCCTATGAATAGCAAAAAGCAGTAACAATACTGTTTCGCCTATTGTATGTAGGGCGCTATGAGTTGAACACAGACTGGATGGCACCTAACAACAACAACATCAAAAGGCATGTTGGTAGAGAGTAAGAGAGGCTGACTTCTAACCAAGGCACTCTTAGCCAACCTACTGTACTGAGAAATCCTTCGCACATGCTGCATGCCCTTTGCAGTGGATGTTCCTTGTTGCTGCAATTGTTGCTTTTACATGTCATTTGGGCCAAAGGGAACCCTGCTTAGCTTCCAAGATCTGACAGGATCAGAAACCACAGTGGTACAGCTGCAGTGTAAGGTACTTGAGCATAAATATCAACTCACTGCATAAAATTTTTAAATTTTTATAAAGTACAATTTATGTATTTTTTCCTATTGCTTTTACTGTTGATGTAATAGATAAGAAACCATTGCTAAAACCAAGATCATGAATATTTGTTCCTATATTTTCTTCTAAGAGTTTTATAGTTACAGCTCTTATCCAATCCATTTTGAGTTAATTTTTATATATGGTGTGAGATAAGGGATCCAACTTCATTTGCATATGATATTCACTTTTTCCAGCACCAGTTATTGAAGGAAATATTGTTTCCCTCATTGAGGGGTCTTGACAATCTCTCAAAAATCAATTGATCATAGATATTTGTGTTAATACTGGACTCTCTGTTGCATTTAGTTGTCTCTGTAGCTATCCTTCTGCTAGTCCTACATTGTTTTGATAACTATAAGAAACTCTATATCATTCAATTTGATCTTCTTTTACAGGATTGTTTTGGCTATTGGAACTCTCCTGATATCTCACATGAATTATAGGATCAGCTTTTCCATTTCTGCAAACATGACTGTTGGGATTTTTATAATGACCTCATTATATAGAGTTTGTACAAATATTATCATCTTAACATTAAGTCTTCAAATCCATGAGTATGGGATGTCTTTCCATTTCCTTCTATCTTCTTCAACTTCCTTCACTAATATTTTTGTAGCACCCATTGCATTTCAGAGAATCAGCCATGTTTTGTAGTTTTCATTATATAAGTGTTGCATCTCTTTGGTTAAGTTTATATGCCTAAGATCTTCATTCTTTTTGAGGATTTTTGAGTGAAATTATTTTCTTCATTTCTTTTTCAGATTGCTAATTGCTAGTGTAAAATAATAGCACTGATGTTTGTCTGTTTATCTTGTATTCTGCAAGAAACTGCTTGTTGTTAGGTGCCATCGGGTGCTGGGATTTAGCTCAGTGGGTAGAGCGCTGTGCTGCAGTCTCTGAGGCCCTGAGTTCAATTCCCAGCACTGCAAAAACGGGAGAAGGGCCTGGCAATCCACTCCCAAGGCAATCCCTAAGCACTCAGCCATTGAAAACCCTATGAGGGTCGCTATGAGTCAGATACCGACTCGATGGCACCTAACAACAACAACAAGTGCCGTCGAGTTGGTATCTGACTCTAGTGACCCTCATAGGGTTTTCAATGGCTGACTGTTTCGGGATTGCCTTGGGAGTGGATTGCCAGGTCCTTCTTTTGTGGTGCTGGGAATTGAACTTGGGACGTCAGAGACTGCAGCACAGCGCTCTACTGAGCCAAATTCCAGTCCCCCAAAAATTGCTAAGTTACTTTATTTGTTATAATACAAGTTTTTGATGTGGATTCTTTAAGATTTTCTACTTGTAATAATATACATACTTTTACTTCTTTCATTATAATTTGGATGCCTTTTATTTCTTTTATATATTAAATATTGCCTAACTGGTATGGCTAGAACTTCCAGTACAGTTCTGAACAGGAGAGGGGAAAATGAGTGTCCGTTCTTTGTTCCTGAGAGCTTTTATCCTTCACCATTGGGAATGCATCTGTAAGGATTTGGGGCCTTTCACTTTTCCCTTCCCTCTCTAAGCATTCCCACGTGCTAATTCTATCATCACCCCTAACCTAGACAATGGCAAGAACCTTCTTCTTTACACACAAAAAGTAACTGACACTTAATAATTGTACTTTTTATAGGGTACAGTGTGACATTTCAATACGTATACAATGTGTGAACAGTCTGCATCATAGCCCACTAGCATCTGATCCCACCTGCTCTTGGAAGCTAAGCAGGGTCAGCTTGGTGTGTCCTTGGATGGGAGACTGCCTGGGAATACCAGGTGCTGCAGGCTAGGGAGAAGGACCTGGCAACCCACTCCCAAAATAATCAGCCATTGAAAATCCTAAGAATAGCAGAGAAGCACTGACATAGTGTCAGGCACGGCACAGCATTGGGGAGTGTTTTGTTCTGTTGTACATAGGGTCACCATAAGTTGGATCTGACTAGACAGCACCTATCAACAACAACAACTATGTATGCTGGTCAGATCAGGGCAATTGGCACATCTATTGCTTCAGACATTTACCATTTCTTTGTATGGGGAACATTCAAAATCCTCTCCCCTACCTATTTTGAATTATTCAGTGCATCATGCACCAGCCTTCTAAAGCAGTCTCCACTCTTCTCCTGTCCTGGACTTCCTTCTGCCCACCTCTTTTCTCCCTGGAGTACAGAGAGTCCAACTCCCACCATTCCTCCTCTTCCTGATTTGCTTCATTCATAGCCTTGATCTCAAGTTCACCCTTTTGTTTTGACAGTGGGTCACATATGCTCTGTACTGACAACGTAGTGTATGGGGAGGGCTCTGGGCCACATTTTATCAGTTTACCTGCTGGAGGGGCTGAGATCAGCCACGTGAGTGGCCAGTGATGTTTATGGAAATAAGCCCCAGGTAAAAATTCTGAGCTCCTAGACTCAGGTGAGTCTTGGTTGAAACGTTCTGTTACTGTCACACCATATGGCTGGAAAGAGGCAGCACTGTCCACGACCCCAAGGGGAGAACAGCCCAGGAATCTCCACCCTTGGAATGCTCCTGAACTCTGCCCCACGCACCCAGAGCCTCTGCTGATTCCCACCACAGATTTATTTTTACTCTTGTGAGCTTGGGGCTGTGAGTGTGGTACCTCCCAGTGAGTTTGTGAGTCCTTCAAGTAAAGTGTCAAAATTGAAGGGGATCTTGTTGTTCTTGTTAGGTACCGTCAAGTAGGGTCCCACTCATAGCAACCCTGTGTATGACAGAACAAAACACTCCCTGACACTGTGCCATACCCGGCACTATGTCAGTGCTTCTTTGCTATTCATAGGGTTTTCAATGGCTGATTCAGGAGTGGGCTGCCAGGTTCTTCTCCTGTTTTTGTGGTGCTAGGGATTGAACCCAGGACCTCAGAGAGTGCAGAGCAAGCGCTCTACCAACTGAGCTAAACCCCAGCCTCAAAGATGGGGATTTTGGGGATTCCTGAACTCTGCAAGTAGCAAGATGTTGAGCTTTTGACGACTCATAAATGCCACGTCACTCCATAGGATGTATGTATGAGTAAAGTCATTGACTAAATCAAAGTAGGAAGAAGGCCACGGAGGTGGGGCTGAGGCAAGATAAAAAGACCGGAAAAATCAAGAGGACGTGGGAAGGGAAAGCCCCTCACCCTGGAATCTGGTCACATCTTTCGCTGAGTATCCATAACTTCAACACCATGGACAAGATCAGCAAAGACTGCCTGCACGGAGACCATGCTCATTTTACAAAGAGATCTCACAGTACAGTGTTACAAACAAAAAATGAGCTATACTTGCTTAGGGCCAGCACACATACAACCTTTGAGCTTAACCTCAGTAGTCCCCTGCCATCCCTAAACATGAACAGTGCACCTTATAAACCACTTTATGATTTGATTTACAGAAAGGAAATTCTTGAGCCAGGTGCTGTGACACACTCCTGTAATCCCAGGGGCTTAGTAGGCAGAGGCAGAAGGATCTCGAGTTGGAACTCAGATGTAGCCTGAGGAACTTGGTGAGACCCTATCTCAAAATAGAAAGTAAAAAATGGGCTAAGTGTGCAGCTCAGAAGTACAGCACTTGCAAAAGCATACGTGAGGCCCTCCAGTACCACTGTTATTGGATGCCGGCGAGTGGGGTCCAACTCATAGCAACTCTATGTACAACAGATTGCCAGCCCCATGATCTTTTATATGTTTAAGCCCACTGTTGTAATCGTTGTGTCAATCTATCTACCTGAGGGTCTTCCTTTTTTTTTTTTTCAGTACGGGGGGTTAAACGCAGGGCCTTGTGCTTGCATGCTTTGCAAGTGCTGTGCCACTGAGCTGCACCCTCAGCCCTTTTTTTTTTTTTTTTTTTTTACTTTTTGAGACAAGGTCTTACTAAATTACACACTGCCTCTGGTCTTGAACTTTTGATCCTTCTGCCTCCATCTCCTGAGTCCCTGGGATTACAGGCATGTGTCACCAAGCCCAGCTGGGCTTTCCTCTTTTTCATTGACCTGCCACTCTCCCAAACATGTCCTCCAGGAATTAGTCCCTTCTGACAATATGTCCAAAATACGTAAGACACAGTCTAGTCATCCTCGCTTCCAAGCACTCTGGTTGTAGTTCAGACCCTAGTACCACATACACAAAAAAGTTTATGACACTTTTTACATTTTCTCCCTCCCTCACTTCCCCCTGCTCTTTCCTTCCCTCCCTCCCTCTCTCCTTACTGATATTCTGGCGCTCTATATAATCCTCCAGGTCTAGCTTATATTTTCTGTACTGGTCATAGAAGCAACTGCTTCTCTAGAGAGCCTTGGATTCTTATTTTGGAAAATGGGGTGCTAGAGTGAGGTCATGGCTGTGCTGGAGTGTTCTTGCTTCCCAGGCCCATCAGCTAATACAGCCAGGAAACAAAGGCGTGAATGTTAACCTGTGTATGAATGTTAACCTGTGTATATGCAGATGTCTACAGATGTTTGTATAAGTAACCATCTATATCTTCATTAAGCTCAACATGAGTTTACACCAGTGTGTCTGCTCTAGTCCATTGGCACATGCGCCGTTCTCTCCTCCTGCTCTTCCTCCCTTCCGTGGCCGGAAACCTTTCTCTGCCCACTTGCCATGCATCTACTTGATATTGTTGGTGGTGATGCTGATGCATTGGGTCCGACTCATAGTGACCCTATGTACCACAGAACAAACCACTCCCTGACACTGTGCCATATCCATCACTATTGTCAGTGCTTTTCTGATATTTATAGGGTTTTCATTGTTTCAGGAATGGGTTGCCGGGTCTTTCTCCCAAGCCTACAGCACCTGGTGTTCCCAGGTGATCTCCCCTCTAAGTACTAACCAGGCTTGACCCTGCTTAGCTTCCAAGATCTGATGAGATTGGACGCCAGGGTGGTACGGCTGTAGGCTACTTAATATTAGCTGACACTTTTTCCACCGTTGACTCAAGACGCATTAGGATATTCAAGTGTCAGTCCTTGTAGTCATCACGTGGTGCCACTGTCCATGCTCCATCAGCTGAGCCTCAGGCAACGTTGGACAGTTTTAGGGCTGGCTCCGCATGACACCACACGTCCAACTCAGTGTCTTCTCCACACTTGGTATACAGAACAGCAACATATAAGAAGGATGTAAAGAGGCAGCAACACTCGCTTCACAAAACATGGAGAAGACAGATAAGGGTTGCAGGAGAAGATGGGCAGAGGGAGGAAGTGACTGGAGGCAGCAGTGGGCACTTCGCCCACTCTGAGGCGGAGGGAAATGGACCCAAAGTGTCCTCTCTCTCTCTCTCTCTCTCTCTCTCTCTCTCTCTCTCTCTCCTTCTCTCTCTTTTGCTCTCCCTCTCTCCCCCTCCCCTTCCCTCTCTCTCCCTCCCTTCCTCCTCTTCCTTCCTTCTTTCCTCTCTTTTTCTTTCTTTTCAGTACTTGGAGGTTGAACCCAGAGGGCTCTACTACTGGACTGTACCCCTGGCCCAGTTATTTATTTTGAGACTGGATCTTGCTAAGTGACACAGGCTGCCTCTGGCCTCCAAGTCGTGATCTTCCTGTCTCAGCCTCCTGAGTGCTAGAATTACAGACACGCCCACCGCACGCAACTCACTATTTTCTTATGCTCCTTTTGTAAAATATTCTAAGAGATTGCTCTGAACAGCCCCACCACCATTTCTGATCTTGTGGTTTCTGCCTTCTCTTTCTTCTTAGGCAGTCTAGCTGAAGGTTTGCTACTTTTGTGGACACATTCAAAGGATCGATTTTGGTTTTGTTGCTCTATTTTTGAAGTTCGTTTGTCTTCACTCTAATTTTCCTTAACCTGTTTTTTTTGTGTGTTAGGGTTGGGCTTAGTTTATTCTGCCTTTTCTGTAGAGAAGGTCTAAGGGCAAGTTACTGATTTGAGATTTTTCTTTTTCATTGTGAGCAATGATAGGCGACATGTTTCACTCTGAGCTTTGCTTTCCCTTAAGTTTCAGTAAGTGGGTTTCCCCCTTGTGTTCTCTGGTACCTCTGGGCCTCCTGCTGAAGGTTGAGTGCGTTTGGTTGCGGCATGATAGGTTGCTGGCGGTAGCAGCAACCTCTTCCCTACTAGCCAGACTCCAGAGGCATCAGGGTACTCTGTAGGATTGTTGTTGTTGTTGTTAGGTGCCATCGAGTCATGTTCCACTCATATCGACCCTTATAGGGTTTTCAATGGCTGATTGTTTCGGGATTGCCTCGGGAGTGGGTTGCCATGTCCTTCTCCCGTTTTTTTTTTTTTTTTTTTTTTTTTTTTTTTTTTTTTTTTTTTTTTT